>JACXGM010000585.1:0-68899 GCA_016801145.1 Umbra pygmaea
TCATCTCTTAAAACAGTTTTCCCCACTTTGCAAAGTAACAACCTACAGATGGGTGGCTCAACAGGGGCCTCCAGCAGCCCCTGCCCCCTCCGTCCACCCACAGCCCCCATTCCATTCTACCCCACCTGCCTGGGCTTGATGGCTGCCCAGCACTGACCTCCACAGGCCCCTGCCACAACCCCCCGTGAACAGCTGTGTGCTGCATTTCTCCAGCAGAGTGCCTGAAAATGCCAGAAATTGTGGTTGTTCAGTTTAGAGGACTCCAGACCTGGTTCTTATTAGTAGGACTGGTGTGAAACCAACAAACACAAAGAGACGAAGAGAAAGACAGCGAGAGAGAAAGTAGACAGTCAGAGATCCCAATTGGATGCTTCTCCTGGTTGCTCTGCTTGAAGGACTTGGCAGCTGATATTTGTCATCAGATGCATCCTGCCATTGCTAATGAAATGATGGCACCAAACGTTTTGTCCAAAAGGTAGGCCTCCCTGGTGGTACCAGGTATCCCCAGTTGAACTTAAAGTTGACCAAAGTTGAGGCCTAGAGTGTGGTCTTTCGATGAATTCTCCAATGTACTGTACAGTATATAAATATATTTCCGCAATCTTTCTTTTTCTCCTCGGTCTATAAAGCTTACCAGATAATTTACCATATTTACCAAATTCACTAATCAAAACTGTAGTCGTGAGGTTGCCGTTTTGATTCCAGAATGGGCCACCTTACGTCCTTGAGCAAGGCACTTTACCCTAAACTGCTCCAGGGAATGTACCTGTATTTACTGTATTCAAACTGGAGGAGGGTGTCGGCTAAATGATTCAAATGGAAATGTGTTTCACAGTAGCGCTACTGAGCTATTTAGTCATTTCTGAAAGATTCAGGTTACAAGATGTTTTCGGATAAATTTAGTCCCTACTTCGCTCTTTAAAACAAAAAAATATATATATTCTTATTTAAAACAAAATACAGTAAGTAAAGGGACATCCCCTAGACCAGCACAATAACATTTCTCCCATTCGGGAATCAACCTGGCAACCCTCCGATATCATTTGGGTAGGAAAATTGCTGAACACATTGTTAGGAAAATTGCTGAACACATTGTTATGCTGAACCAAGGACAATTTAAAAGACAGAGTAAGGAAAGGATTGAACAAACCTCCAGCTAGTTGCCAAGAGCACATGTATCACACATAACAACACTCCATTTGCCCAAGTATGACTGTACTGTACTATCACTCCGTCTGGGAGGATATCCCTGGAATTGAGCAGCATAATGTACGGAATTCCCTGATCTGTGACTGGTACACTGCCCCTGTGCTTCCCATCCTAACATGTACCAACCAGTCCCTCTCTGGAGGGACACAGAGTTTTTTGGGGTCTTCAAGGCAAATACAACAATGTGGAATAATGGCTCACTTGTTTAACCTTGCCACACGATCTCATTTTAACTACGACCTTGGGAACAAAAGACTGAGATTGGGTGGAAGAGGGCACTTCTTCAGAAAAGAGAAAGGTCATAGGCACATGAGTCAGGGTTTCCATGGAAACAGCCATAGTTAGTCAGAGCCAAACAACGGGGCCACTGGCTCCAATGTGTTTCATATTGGCTGCGATCACAACAAAATTTTCACAAAGAATAGAAATTGGCAAAAGACCTTACAAAACGCTGTGAATTCTTTTCCAGGATTCGCTGGCTCACAGTTGTGGCTACGGTTGGTTTACGAGGTTACATTGGGGTTAACCTGTCGACATCGTTCCTTAATATCCTTTCCACAAGGCATGAGGGTCAACAGTCCTGCCTCACTGTTGTTCAGTAAATGATATTTCAAAAAGTCTGTCAGGACAGACTAATACAAAAACAAACACAGTATGTTTAATGCTATGATGGCAGATATACAGTGGAGACGTATTGGAGACCTGAAAACCTTGACGCGAGTGGAAAACACCTGCCAAAATAAGAAGTCCCTACAACTACTGTGCAGTCAGAGTTTCTCTGGTTGCCGTTGGGAACACCCTCTCACACTGGGTTGTTCAGAAAACACAGCAAGCTGCCAACAATGAGGTTAAGACAACAGTAAGAGAGTGACTTATTTATTAGCCTGTAGATTGGTCTTGGAAGATTTTAAGACACTATTCTCAAGCCTCACATTGAAAAAACCTGAATAAAGAAACATCTGGCCAAAATGGGTGGCCACTTAGCTTTTCCTGGTTATATAGAAAAAAATCCTGGTTTACTATAGGGGCATCCTGTAAAACGAGAAGATTAGAGATTTTACACTGGGAAAGCCTGAGGGATTCTCTTTCCATATGATGTGAGATTATGTTCAGAAGCTCCTTGAAATTAAAATTCCATGCAGGGGTTAAGAAAATATATTCCAGCCTCAGCAAAATCTATAGGTCTTTTATATGGGTGTGCTGCTATCACTGTCAATACGAACAATATCAACTGAAGAACTCACATTGTGAAACACCCAGACTCAAACGGTTACATGAGGTATTTCCGTAATCAGAAGACTCCCAATCCAAGTATGGTTACAGATCTAAATATCCTGCCAAAGCTAACAGCTCAGTTAGTATTTCACCTTCGAATAACACAGCACTAGTAGCTGTGTTGACAGCTGTCTACGCATAGTCCCTCAGAGAGGAACAGAGAAACTTGTTGTGAGTATATGAGTGCATGTGAGTGTTTGAGTGTTGCCTGATGTGACAGGGACATAATGTTGGTGAAGGATGAGTTCCATTTACACTTGGCTGACCTCCCTCAGCCCGTCCCTTAAAGTACCCACCAAGAACAGCCATTTAAATAACTTAACTGAAACAGTAACTCCTTCACACAGACGAAGCACCTCGAAAGGCACACGGGACCATGAAGTTTCCATTTGAAACTTTTGGAAGAGATTGTTTGCACAAGAACTGTAATTGTGAGAGGTGAGCCTAGTGATGTGCATGATAAGATAATATGATATTTAATCCTTTAATTTATTCCCTTTAAATAAGCAGCTGAGATTGATAAGCAAATACCATTCCTCTTTATCCTGGACGGTTTGTTGTGCAAGCTGAATCAACATGAATCAATATTTTCCTCATTACTTCCTCTTTCCCACATACAGTACATTGCTTGCAGGTTTAGGCAATTACTCACTATCAACTGAGCCGTGACTTTCCTGTTGTTCTCCAATAACTGTAGTATGAGTGGTGGAATCATGACCTTAACTCGCTGGCTAATCAGTTTTCATTTCAGTTTATTTTATTTTTACCCATTTTTCTCCCCTCTTAATTGGCTTTGTCCAATTCCTACTAACCCAGCCTTGTCAGCAGTTCTGCAACTCCTTGCACAGATACAGGATGGTGAAGGGCGCTCACATGGTTCCTCTAACCACATGTCGCTGAGCCGTCAGATTCTTATCACACTGCTCTTCCAACACAAATGCATTTAGACAGCACATGCATGGGAGGGTTACACTCAGCAACTATACTTTTGCAATTAAACTCACAGGTGCCCAATCTGCACACAAGGATTCGCCAGAGAGCGACATGGCAAAATATGTAATCCAACTTATCTATCGTATATCCGTGCAGGGCCATGCCAATTTGCTCTGCCTCATGCTAGGGCTCCAGGTAACGTCAGAGACACTGTGGTCAAGATCGAAGCGTGAGCCCACTAACGTAGCAACTTAGCCCACTATACTACGCAATCTGTTTTCCTTTCTAAAGGTGACAAAGAACATCCCCATCTGAACATTTTGTTACCATCCATCAGCCAATAAGTGCATATAGTCTCTTTATAAAGAGCCATTGTACTAGAAAAAGTGACTGTGCACTCATCGTGTGCACTCATCACATAATCACTGTATATTTCACAAAACTAATTATTGTATAGTGCACACAACTAATCGCTTATCACTGTATAATGCACACACAACTAATCACTTATCACTTCATAATGCACACAACTAAATGCTTATCACTGTAAAGTACACACAACTAATCGCTTATCACTTTATAATCCACACACAACTAATCACTTATCACATCATAGTGTACATAACTAAATGCTTATCACTGTAATGTACACACAAATAATCATTCATCACTTTATATTGTACACAACTAAATGCTTATCACTTCATAATGCACACACAACTAAATGCTTATCACTTCATAATGCACACACAACTAATCGCTTATCACTTCATAATGCACACACAACTAAACGCTTATCACTTCATAATGCACACACAACTAATCGCTTATCACTTCATAATGCACACACAACTAATCGCTTATCACATCATAATGCACACACAACTAATCGCTTATCACATCATAATGCACACACAACTAATCGCTTATCACTTCATAATGCACACACAACTAATCGCTAATCACTTCATAATGCACACACAACTAATCGCTTATCACTTCATAATGCACACACAATTAATCGCTTATCACTTCATAATGCACACACAACTAATCGCTTATCACTTCATAATGCACACACATCTACTAGCTTATCACTTCATAATGCACACACATCTAATCGCTAATCACTTCATAGTGCACACAGCTAAATGCTTATCACTGTAAAGTACACACAACTAATCACTTATCCTTTTAGGGTACAAACAACTGATCGCTATATTGTGCACACACCTAATCCCTGAATGACTGGTTATTGTACAGAGGCATAAGGTTAGATATGTAAATATGATTACAGTTATATGATAAGGTTAGCTAAGATATTTTTTACTAACTATAGTGGCAACCAAGACACTTTCCTTCTGTCGTATCTATGAGACTGCAGACAGAGCCAGCAGCCAGCAGTGGAGAAGTGCTTGACTCATCCCTCTTGCTAAATTAAAAGTAGTCGCTTACATTAACATGTTTTGCAAAAATACATGCTAATAATCAAATTATGTGTCCCCTCTACCTGGCAGAGATTTACTTAACTTTTCTATCACTGAAGGTCTTGTAAGGTATGTCATTATATATAGAGAATGAATGTATGGAATATATTTTCTGGAATACAATCAGCATCGCTCTACCTGTCCCACTGGCCAAACCTCTCCATACTTCTTTATTAAGACTACTAATGTCTCTAGCATACAGCCAACTACCATGCAGAAAACAATGGTCTCTCTTTCCTCCTCATTGTCTTAAGATGGAGATTGACACACAACTATGTTGAGCAAAAGGATCTGCGGGAAGGAGCCTTTGCCCAGGTAGCGTGTCACATTTCCGTGACCTCTACTGGCCAGAACAATTCCAGGGTGTCTCCTACCCCTCAGTCAACTTCCTGCTTGTGTCTTTCCCACGGTCTGCTTGTGGACAGTGAAGGAAATCTACTTGGAAACATTGTAGACAAAGCTCGAGAAGTTGAAAAAGGAGAGGAGGAGAGCACCATTTCCTCTGTTTAGACGTGATGTTTATTTAGACATCGGAAGAAGACATATATCTGTGATGCACACCAGGAAGAACACAATGTAGAGAAACATCCACCTTTTCTGGTCCATCTTGTTTACGCGGAAAAGAATCAAGATACTGAAGCTGCCAAGTGATAACACTGTGGAAGGCTTTGTGAATCCCACATTCTGTTCTCAAGATGTTGAGCAGCCTTTCACTCAGAAGATGCTCATGATAACAAATGACAGAATGAATGCTTTCACAATAAAATAAAACAATAGTTGTTGTTTTTTTCAAATATATTATACATTCTCCTGGGTTCAAGTTACATTTAACTAAGTTAAACATACTAACACAAAATGTTTACACAAAATTACCAAAATAATGAATACATTTGATATTAACTGGGAATAGTTGATGTGATATCACTGTAATATCAGAAATTTGGTTGAAACTAAGTACTGTAGGTTCGTTTACCAAGGTAGAACACTGTGTTCAATTACATCCTCACGACCTCTACTGGCAATAAAATAAACTGCATTATTTATACCTGGATGGACCTCTAATTGACAGAACATCAACCATGAATCGCTTAATGGACATGAACATATAGTACATATCATAATAACTCAAATAAATAACTAAATTCAAACTAAATTCAATTTTAATTTTTCAAAACTATTTTTAACTTGTTGGATTGTGATCTGGACTTGATTTTAAAGAAATCGTACTTGCACCAACACCAATCTCGAAAGTATACTTTTAAACGTCGGCAATTACCGTAAACCATTTATTATAGGCTAGGCTAATTTAATAGAAATGACGTGTCTGTTTATTAATATGCTGCAGTATCCTATTGCCAATGCATTAATACCATATTTTAATGTGAATGCTCAGTTAATCATAATGGACAGGCATATTTCAAGGTTCAAGGAATTAAGTTGTTCCGAGTTCCGACCCGAATAAAATATTACAGGATAAACCATCTCTGGATGAATAGAAGAGGCTCTTACCCATTACAGATGTAATCCAATGAAAGACGATTGCCAGTTTAGCGCAATAGAGAGGGTCCATTCTGTCCACCACAGATAATAGGCTCCCTCAAGACAATTCCAAGAAATAACCAAAATGTTGGCTGCGATTACAAAGTTTTCAGGTGGAAGTCCAAAAGTAATATGATAAATTCCTTTTCGTTTTTAATTCCCGTAAATCCTTCGAGAATATATAAGTGAATTAACAGTTTTCGATGTATTCCATAGTTTGATTTACTGGACAGCTCTCCTGCAGTGCTAGTCACTTGACTATATCTTGTCAGAGACAAGCTCCCCGTGGGCAGGTGCGACCCGTTTGACGTTCTCTCCCTCCTTGAAATTGAGTGAAAGGAAATTTAACAAGCGTTGCCACTAATAAAAAAGTAAGGGTAAAACAACTCTCCTTATTTCAAACAAGCCAAACTGCGCAAATTACCCATGCATCCTTTGACCAACGGCAGCGCACTGTTTGAAGAATTTCTCTGTCCCACCCTGTATTCAGCATTGCTCGCAGTCCACGCGGCTTGAGCCTTTATAGTGAAAATCAGAGGAAGGAATCAACGTCACATTTTTTCAGAACAAGCTGATGCCGCAGTTGTGAGCGGTTGTTAAATTACTTAGCATTCAGCAGCTATAACATGGAGGTCGATAGACTATACTATTACATTTTATATTGGTATTTTAGGCCTAAAAAATTGGGTAGGTACTGCTATTCATTTCAAGTCAAAAGGTTGCCCAACCTGACTGGAATTTTCACTGGATTTTGAGCCAGTATTTTATCAGGATCAATTGAATACTGTATAGTTATTCTAGTATCTTGAATTCATTATTCTGTCTTGAGTAAAACGCAGCATGTCAGAGGTGGGTGTGACTATTGTCAAGTCTGATGAAAGTTAACCGAAGGCATTGAACAAATATTTACTGGATTTCTTTTTAACTTTGGAGAGAGCATATGAAGCTTTTTATATTGAATGTCAACAAACCTGGTGGTTGTAGCAGGGATCTTCTGTCCCCAAGAATTACCCCATGGTGTGGATATGTACTGTAGCAGACTATTGTCCTACATCATGGATGTGTAGCAGACTTTTGTCCTACATCGCTATTTCACGTGGTTCTTGGCATTTAGCATAAATATGAACATCTTGCCTTACCTGTTGTAACACAACTCCGAAAAACATTGACAATTGTTTTTTATATTTCATTTTAATTTGCTCCGGATTTGCCTCACTTCCCGATTGCCTGTCTAAACCTCATCGGCAGCTCCGCAACTATGTATGATGACGAGAATAATTACCGTTCTGAGGGTTTGAGCAGCAGTTCCGTGTTCCCTCATGGCCCCAGCACAGCTCATATGTGGGACCCTTAACTCACTATGTGATCCACTGCAGGAGAACTGCTAATTTGATACATGTGGAAAAGGACTGATAATGCTTGATTTATAGTGGCAGTCAGGAGGTCTTCTATTAGCGTGTGTCTGTGCACATTAAAGACCATGATGAATAAACATGTTAATCTCCCTAGAAGTCCTCATGAACGTGACACAGTCATACTGTAAACCTCAAAACCAGTCACCAGTGAATTGAATGTGAGTGACCAGAACTGCATGACGAGTTCCTTTCACTGAAGCAGATGAACTCAACAGTTCATCCATGATTAGTGAATACACTGGCATTGGCTGAGAAATAGACATGTTGCTAACTATAGAGAATATATGAAAAGAGTGCCCCCCAACACATAAAACAAATTTAGCCTATATTTAACTGATTTTAGTTGCAGAAAACATTCTTTGTGTCCTTAATGAAAATAGCCAGCAGCATCGAGCCCTGTATTCCACTGCTGATTTGCTTCTAAAGCTAAGCAGGGTCGGGCCTGGTTAGTCCCTGTTTGGGAGACTGGTGCTCCTGGAAGTGGTGTTGGAGGGCCAGTAGGAAGCACTTCTCCCCCCTTTCTAAAGATCCTGCAGTGCCTTAGGGCAGTGATGGGCCCATCTGCCCTGTGTAGGGTGCTGTCTATCAGATGGGACATTAAATGGGTGTCCTGACTCTGTGGTCACTAAAGATCCCATGTCATTGTAACTAGGGGTGATAACCCCAGCCTTAATTCCATTATGTCAACCTAATAATCCACAGCTTTCAATTGGCTCTTTCATCCCCTTCCCTCCCCCCACTTCTCCCCAGGAAAAAAAGTGTTGTTTGTCCAATTGAACTACAGTATGGAAGATTGGACTGAATTTTTGGGATATCTTTTGGTAGAAGATTTTCCACCCCTCCAGTAGGGTTCCAGAGACATGTGGAATCCATGCCAAAGTGCAAAACCCTGATGAAGGCTTGTAGCCGCAACGCGTAGGTGCAAACTTGTCACTTCTTTTAAGCCATGAAGAAATAAAGTATTTTTACACTTTCAAATACTACTGAGTGCCTTGGAAAATATTTTTTCTATTTTGCATTGAAGTTGTTCTGGCAGTTCTTGGTTGCCCAACACCTTACTAAGACAGTGTATGTTGTTTGTTTCTTAAATTTGTCAACCACCTGCCCATAGCCAACACACTGAAGGCATGGCATACACTATTATGCTTCATTTGGCTTTTCTGACATTTGAACTTTTGACCATGATTGTTGGTTCCTGTTTCTGCCGACTGCATCTCTCACTTTCACAGTCATGATTATGAGCCTACTGTCACTCTGTTTGATTGCGGCTGGTTGAATTCTTGTTTTCCATACACCCATAATGAAGGTATCCACCTACATATTTTGATAAATGTATCATAAAGTTTCACTTGTTAAAATTAAAATGGCATGATTACATTTGCTGGAGGCAACATGCTGTGTTTTGCTAACCAGCAGTGTCTGCCATATACAGCATTTCAATGACAAAAGGAAGCAAATTATAATGAGCGATGGTTCATTCCCACCCAGCCATAATCTTGGGACGTTAAGGTCTGGCAAAGAAGTAAAACTTAATTGTAATTACACATTTTGCAAGATTTCAAACAAAATGTAAAAATGATGAATGAAAACTGATGCAAATAAATATAGGCATATAATCGTGACTGGGGATGTGAGAGAAGCTTTCTGCAGAAACAGGATCCAACAATTAATGGACAAGAAGTAAAGGGGTCAAACAAGTCAAAGTAAATAAAATATGTAATAGCTTAAGTTGGCTATGTATAGACGAATGACAAGGAAAAAGCAACACGAAGTGTCTCAGGAAGTTTTTGGGCCCCATAAGCTGGTAGAAAAGCTTCAATGTGCCCTGGTATGAATTTTACAAGTCTTTTGAACTCTAATGGAGGGGTGAATACCATTCTTCCAAAAGATATTCCCTTATTTGGTGTTTTGATTTGTGGAGAGCACGTCTAAAAAGTCGGTCCAGAAATTCCCATAGGTGACTGTGAAGGCCATAACATACGAGTCACATCGTTTTCAAACTCATCAAACCATTCAGTGACCCCTTGTGTCCTGTGGATTGGGGCGTGGTCATCCTGGAAGAGACCACTCCCATCAGGATAAAAATGTTTCACAATGGGATAAACGTGATCACTCAGAATAACTTTGTAAGGATTTGCGGTGATCCTTCACTCTAAGGGGACCCATAGAGGATATGCACTCCTGTATAACTGTCTAATTTCATTACTTTTTGTCAGAACAGTTATGTCTAGATTATACCCTTAACACACTTTCAAATATACTACGGTAGCTGAAAAAGACATGGGAGACATGGTGGCATTTTGGAAAATAAATGTATTTATACAATAAATTTGAAACAGATAGCCTAACAGAAAAGTGCACAAAGTATCTCCTCTGTGAATAAACAGTTTTTTTCACTTTCACAATTTCAGCAATAACTTTTATTGTTGTCTTTACAGCACAAATAATGTTTTCTGCTACTAAGATCAGTGAAACGTAGGCTAATGTAGGGTGCTCATTTTCAACACAACACCGTGTTCCATCCAGTTTGAGGCTCTATAGCAGGACTCTAGCTGCAGTAAAGTGGCCACTGTTATGATTGATTATACAGCGAAAATGGCACAATCAGCTTAGACCTTAAGGGCAGATAGATAAGACTACAGCAAGACAGGAACAATTGATGGAAGCAAAGAGCTGGAAGGAGTGGGCTTTTAAGACATTTTAATTTAGAATCTGCTGCGAAGCAAAATAACAGGCTTGACCAGCTCTACAAAACCAGCTTGATGTCTTTCCTCTGACCCAACTATAAAGGCTTGGTAAAAGGAGAGTTATCAGCAAAGTATACTTTCTTCAGTGAGGCCCTCGGCCCAGGTGACCATTGTCCGTGGCGGATGTTTATTGTAAACTTTTCAAAATGTATTTATTTTATTTCTGATACCCTGACAGAAGCAGCTGGAAACACTTTCTACGTGGTGAACTGCACTATATTCTAAGCCTGTGGTTACTTAGGACATTTAATTTGCTTAAATTGTCGTATACAAAACTTCATCCAACAACCCCCCGTCGACCTCAACAAAGCCTCATTTTTTTTTTACAAAAAGAGAGTTTACAAAAAGTTTTATATACCTGTTAGCTCAACTCAATTCAGTAGTTAGTACAGTATAAACAGGTTATGTTGTTTAGCTATGGTATTATTCTGTGTTCCGGTATCAGACTCCACCCTCTGGGTGTCAACTAAAATATCACCATAGCAACATAAAAAACTCGCGCGACACAAGCTGCTGTCAATCAAATAGCAGCATCAGCATCCAGCTGTGGTGACTTCGTTAGTTAGCTAGCAGATCTATTTGTATATTTAACGTATTCACTTTTTGTCTACACCTGAAACATGGACCAATTTGTCTCAAACGTGAAATGTGAGTTTAGAGCTACTTATGTCAAAATTTAAATTCGAATTATGGGTAGCGTAATTAGGAATAGCTCGTTGACGTTAGCTAGCATATAAATTGTGATCTAAATCTTGATGCAAAGTTAGGAGCTTCACGTCGACTTTCCTGATGCCGTGTAGTGACCTCTAGTGGTGGCTCCAGCTAAGTACAAATGTCACTGAACAGGTGTTTTCGGGGCATAACGCACGTGTTTTGTTTAAGGTTTAACAGAGCACCTGACGCAGAAACAACTGACCAATACAGAGGAGGTTATTGAGAAGCTCTTTTGTGAAATTAACGTGTTAGAAGAATTCACAGGTATCTTTCCACAGGATTCTCAGGTTGGTTGCCAAATTCATTATTACTAATTGTAATGAAAGTTTTATAGTATTAACGTTAGTTAAGAGAATTTGTGGGTAATTGCCCCCTTTATCTTCTCTAGGTTGAAGAAATCGCCATCCAGCTGTGGAATTGGGCAGTGACCAAACGTGTAGGGACTGCCATAAATGAACACCAGAAAGCAAAAGGTGGACTTAGATATATTTTGTTTATGTAAAATAACCTGATATATGCCATTTCTTTAAATCTCAATTTTTTATTCTACTATGTCTCCCGCTCTTAACCCCTGGTTCGCTAGTACGCCATGTTGCGTGCAGACTGCTGTACTCCTGTGAGCCTGAAAATCCAACAGAGGGCGCTGTACGCAAACAGATACTGGTCAGTGAAACACTGTTGACCACTGCACATGTAATGTCTGCATTAAAGCACTGCATTTTCTCCCTTTTTAATACAGATGGCAAGCAAAACAGGAAGAACCTGGCTAGACTGCAAAAAGCCCCAGCTTGCAGATAACTTCCTAAGTCTTGCTGTCAAAGTAAGATTGAAAAAGTCAAACAATAAACTCATTAAAATCTTCAAAGCCACGTTACATGAGACCACATTTTATAGGATTCACAAAAAATGACTTTATGCTGTTGAAAGTTAATCACTAACCAGTTTAAAGGTTATAGCAAAAAAGCACTTTAGGTATTAAAGGTGCTATATGTAAAACATGTACTGTAATAAATCAAAAAATGACGCCAATGCCTCATCAGATATTAAGGAAACATGTTAAGCTGAAATACTATATTTTCTGAAAACATTGCTAATGTCAGTATTTTTTCTTTTTGAAAAGTTTGTTCCGTGATGGAATTGATGTTTATGTTTTGGCCTGTGTGTTGTTATCAACTGCCCATTTTGACAGCAGGAACGCATTGCCAGGTATACCTGTAAAAATGCAAACCCAGCACGCTACAGCCATGGAAGCAGCAAACAAACGAACGAGATCATAGAGATTCTACACAACCTAAAAAAACTCTGCAGGTTTCTAAACAGTTCCATGACCATAGACGTAGTAAAACACGGTTCGCTTGTCATGATTGCGCTGATTTTGTTTGTCACGTTAGTTTCGATTCTGGGGAGGAGGGGGCGGAGGGATACAACTCAGGTATTTTGAATTTGAACTGTAGTACCAATTTTTTATCGCTGGCTGTCCGTTTTACATATAGCACCTTTAAGTATGGCCTTGCATTTGTTGTATATTTTGTAGTTTTATGTCTTAAAGCTGCAGTGCAGATTTTCTGTCTCCCCCTTCTGGCAGTGAACCCTTAAGTTACTTTTTCATCTGGAGCATCAGAATATTTTCTTGAAAACTTCTTGGGTTTTTCTGCAGCATTTTACAACATACTCCTAGTTCCTGTAATGTTAGCCCCTCCTTCCTTCACAACGGTTGCTCCCCTCTTCTGTTCTGGGAAACCAATCATTTCTGGGTGATGTAAAATGCATCACTACTGGTGCTCCAGTACGGGAATGTCGCACTAGCAGCCGCGGTCGGTGGATCTTAATTGGGGACGCCGGGCCTCGCACTACGCTCGGGACCAGAGTGAATGGATCTTAGGCGCGATGTCCATTGAACGCGTTAGATTTTAGCGCACGTGACTTTTTAAAGGATATAAGCGTCCGCATAGTGCGGAAACATGTGTGTCAAGTCTGCACTATGCAGCCACTTATATCCGGTAAAACCGCGACTGCGCACTAGATACCAAATTTGAAAACACTGTTTACTGCCAAATACAGAGCGATTGACCTGGCGGCGATAGGCATAATCAGATTAAAAATGGTTTGGCAAAGCCTGGAATGTAATGGACGTTCGGTTATATGTCAGCATTGCAGCTTTAAGGAAAACCCTTAGCCATGGTATATTAGCCATAGTCCACACCCTGTGTCTTATTTAACTGGCCCCACTGATATGATAACTCATTCATTATTTTAATTCCAGGGGCCCCCTCACTAAAAGGGCCCCCTGAATCCTTATCACCTTTCCTCCCTTCACTTCACATCTGATCCTATCACTGTATGGGTAGAGTCAGAGTTGTAAAAATTAAAGTATTGTAGCCAGGTTCACTTGTTTTGGAAAGTTAGTAAATAAAACCTAAATATCTAGCTAATGGGAGTGCATAATTAACCAGTGACATAATGAATAATATTTCATCTGTTTTCTTTTCCTTGATCTGTGTTTAGTAAGATGAACTCCCTTTACCTGGTAATTTTGGTCATATTTAGGAACATCCCATAACTGTTGAACCCAGCTTAAAGTGCTTTTACATTGTATTTCTTACAACTCTGGGTGGAGTTGTTAATGAACTTGATAACCTTTAAGAATGTATGTCATGACACTGAATTCATATTTCCACAACATTATTTGTCCAGAGTTTGGAGACGCTTTACAGCCGTTTAACATCTCAGGGCGGAGCTACAGACATCAACACATCCAAAGGAGAAGTGGAGAAGGACCTGCTTCGAGTTCTGTCTTATCAAGCGGAGTCGGTGAGACAGAGATGGGTTCATAGTCAACACAACAATGTTAGGCTAATTTGTACTTGAGAAATTTGGCAACTCATAGTGACACTTTCAGGGGGAAAATGTGTTACTCAGCTAAAAGACGTTTTTGTGTTTTAACGCATTTTTCTCCCAGTTGATGTTGTCCAATTCCCCCAAACCCTGCTTTGTTGTTCACACTGGTTTGTATTTTTACGCAGGCACTGGCTCAGGACAACCATCCACATGCTGTTGCCTGCATGCAACGCTGCAAAGACATGCTTCTGCGACTTCCCAAAGAGGTGGGATGCTGATGATACAAGGATACTGCGATACTACATACAGTATGTCTCCAACTTGGCTTAGTCAGATGCACTCACGATTCTCTTCCTTTCTCAAAGGCAGGATACCTGTCTCTCATGTGCTATAATTTTGGAGTTGATTCCTACAGCATGAAAAAGTATGATGAGAGTTCTTTTTGGTTGAGGTAAATACAGTAGATTCAAAAACTAAGATTATATTATAAGTAAAGCATTTACAGTAGCTCAACACATCGAATACATTACCCAATTTACTGTCATTAGTTTAATGACAGTAAATTATAAATATATACACTGTTTTGTTTTCCAGCCAGAGTTATGACATAGGGAAGATGAATATAAAATACTCTCCTGGCACTGAAGTGCAAGTAAGTTTCATTTGTTCAACGTATAGCAATCTCATTCATTCTACCCATATTAGTTTCTAGTACCGGAAATCACCATCAGATAGTTCACTGTTAGGGATGAGTAAAAGTGCAGTGCAGTTAGTTCCAGAACCTTCTCTTTTAGGCCAAAATCTTGAGGCTCCTTGCTACCGTCTATCTGGACTGGGATTGTCAGCAGTTTAAAGACAAGGCTCTCAACGCCGTCAGCTTAGCCAACAAGGTAACATCCGTGTAGGTTACATACCTTAATTCTAAGCAGGATAGTTTTGCTTTCTCAAATGCTCTGCAATTTACCAGGAGTGTTTGCACCCCTCTGGACTCTACCTGAACATCAGAATTCTACTGAGATGTGTGGCTCAGGATGCTCTCATAAGAACGGGTACGTAGGACCTTACCTGGCTTCTCTCTCTGGGGATTTAATTTCCATTTAAGTACTCCAGGTCTTCCACTGCTCAGTAGTGTAATAATCCAATACCCTGTCACCTTGACGTCTCCATTCAGCATTGACAGAGATGCTTGAGTCACTGGTACCTGTGGATGTGTGTCTGAGCACAGTGAAACTACTCCTGGCTGAAGACAGGTATACCAACTGATCAAAACATAATCTTTACATAATGCATTGATGTATTGAAAACCATTGTGTTTATTCCACATACAGTACTTTAAAACAAAGCAATATAACAGTGTTTCTGTTGACACACTACAAAGCGTGAATGTTTCCAGGGATGTACAGCCAATCTGTGTTAATGTGATGCTCCCAGAGAGACAATGGCCTTTGACTTCTTGAAGAGGGTGTGCCAGCACTTTGAGTCGTCCTCCGATCTGGGCAGTGCACTGCTCTTTCACATTGAACTGCTACTGCAGAGGGGCAAGGATCTGCTGGGAAAACAGAAGATAGAGGATGCCATCACCGGTATTGCAGTGATACTGTAAACATCATAATGTTGAGCACAATGTAGATGGTGATATTGATAGAAATGGTGACAGTGAGTGACAGGGAGTCAGACTTGCAGTCAGAAGGTTGCCTGTTGGGTTCCCGATTGGCCTTTAATTTACTTTTTTGTCATTTAGCTGACGCTCTTGTCCAGAGCAACTCACAGTAAGTACAGGGACATTCCTCCGGAGCAACTTAGGGTAAAGTGCCTTGCTCAAAGACACAGCAACATTTGGCACAGTCGGGAATTGAACCGGCAACCTTACGATTACAAGTCTGACTCACTAACTACTGAACCATCTGTGCCAAATGTCATTGTGTCCTTGAGCAAGGCACTTTACCCTAAATGGCTCCAGGAGCATGCCCCTTTATTCAGTGTAAGTTGCTCTGTATTTGTGCGTCTGTTAAATGAGTAAAACGCCAATTAAAATTATGATAATGGTGATAGTGACTGTGATAACTTCAATGGTGTTAGTGATGATAGTAATAACATTTGTGTAGATAGTGATGATGGTGGTGACAGTGGTGATATTGATAAAGATGATGGTGATTGTGGTGATGATGCAGTGTAGTGAAAGTTACCCAGTTAAGACGGCTGATGTGTCTCTTTTCAGGCCACTACTCTGGTAAACAGCTGTCACCTGACAACCTCACCTGCCTGCATGTCCTCTTGTGGGACAAAGCTGCCAAGAACTTTGAGGTGGATAGCAGAACGGCAAAAGATCTCAATTGCTCTGACATAGTCAAGTGTGTATGTGTTTGTGACGCCAGTTGTTTTCTGCTCCAGGCCAAGGACTTCTCAGAGGCTTTGCAGTGGTATAACTATTCCCTGAGTTTCTACAAGGCTAGTCAGGCGGATCCCAACCTGGCCAAGCTTCAAAGGAACCGAGCCTCCTGCTTCATGCAGCTGCAGCAGCTGGACAAGGTGACCCAGCACGGAGACAACACACTGACCTATGGTGTTCTTATGCTTACTGTAATCTGTGTGTGTGTGTGTCTCAGGCCAAAGAAGCAATAAACGAGGCGCAGAGATGTGATCCAAACAGCATGTTCACTCAGTTCAGTGTTTACAAGATGGCTGTCCGGGAGAACCAGGTCGAGAGAGGTAAAATCACATGACATGCGTGAGGAGAGTTGGCCCTCTGTTCTGCTCGGTTTTAGCCCCTGTTTTTCCAGCTACAGAGGCCGTGAAGGCCATTGGGGCGCTGACCAAAAATCCAGTAACCACCGAGGACAGACTGCTGGTAGCTGAGAACGCTGCCTCCAACCTCCTCTGTCTGGCAGCTCAGATGGCCCTGGAGGTTTGTCATTGAACTGCTTTAACACTTAACCATCCATGGTCACTGGTGTTTTTAAATGTAACTTTAAGACGTGATGATGATCATTCGAATTCCTGAAGGACAAACACCTATCGTCATCACCATCCTGTTTTCTTTCTCCTTTAGAGTGAGCAGCAGGACACAGCGGTCCAAGCCCTAGAGAGTTTGTGCGAACACTCAAAAGACGACACTCAGATTCTCAGTGCTCTGCGGTCAGTTGTTTACACCCACAACCAACTCATTGGTTGTTCTTGTCTTTTTTTGCAGAAGTATTGGAATTAGAAGCCAGGGACTACAGGGCCCATGTGTGGCGCATTGGTCTAAGTTGCTGCCTCGCAGCACTACTGCATCACGGTGACCAGGGTTTTGAATTCTGGCCGCAACACTGCCAGGATTCATGATGGTCTAGCATGTGTTGAAGCAAGTTGGCAAATTTGAGCAATTTAAATTGGTGCAAAAGTAAATAGGAAACTAGGAAGTAATATTTGTGTTCATGCAACCAATAAACATGAATAATGTCTAGCAAGATTGGGAAGAATGTATGTGAATGGTCCATTGTACTGTAAACATACATGATTATAAGAATGACTCAATGTACAGTGTTAGGTAATTATGAAATATTGCCCAAAGTACCCTGGTTCCGGTTAGTATCTGGATGAGAGACCAGATGTTTATAGAACTGGTGTTGGAGGGCTGTTTGTCCCTCCGGTCTAAAGATCAAACACCAATGCCCCAAGGCAGCCGTCTTTTCAATAGGTTGGACAGAATCTGAGGTCAGTAAAGAATCATGGTAGATTTCTATAGGTACTATACATCAGCCAATTTATGCAATCAGTAATGTAAATCACTACGGAGAAGACTGTCACGTAAATTAGTGAAATTTGTCACATTGACAATTTTCGCACTAGCTCTAAATGCAGATCTAAATGCAGTAGGACGCATGAAGAAGTGATTCGTTGCTGTGTGAGGTTCCCCTGCGAGTCCCTGTTCTACTGACCGACATCTTCTAAGCTGGTGAAATGTGGGCCTCTGTGTTAGTAGGTGAAACAACTAGGTCTTCAGTCTACACGTTTTATTTGCAGGTGCTTGATTCGACTGGTGCTCTCCACAATAGAAAAGATCAATGGGGATTTCAGGTGGGTTTACTGAGAAAACGTTAAACATGCAAACGATGCATATTACAACAGTGTTTAAATGCTTTGATTTTCCTGTGTTATGGAGATGGCTTTATTTACTCTTTCAATCTTTTCTGATTGTTAAAAAAACATAGACATACATGTCTGGATGTTCTGCTGTCATATTTAAGAATGGGTGAGTGGAGTCGTGAACTCGAATCACAGCTACATTCCTCTAAAAAGAGAATGCTTTTCTATCTTTCTCCGATGTTTACTGCTTGGTTTGAACCTGCTAGCTTTTGTTGTTCACTGTCACCACTGCAGCTCTGCAGAAAGTGTCTGGACTCAACCCGGTGTCTAGCAGGGAGGTGGGGCAGCGCACGGAGGAGGCCCACTGGTTCAGGAAGATTGGTATGTTACACGCTGTCTTCACATCAGCACACATCTGCTTTCCCGCTTAACCACAATTATCTGCGTCACTTTGCTATTTTAACCACCACAGTAGCAATGTGCGCCAGCCATTTCGTCTCGTTATATTTGTGTTTGTGTCACGTGTGTTTTTCAGCCTGGAACTGTGCGCTCCTCTGTGAGAGCAGCCCTGACAGAATGAGGGATTTGTTTGTGCTCTCTTACCAGGCAAGTTCCCTTATTAGCATCACTGGTAGAATTGATCTGTGTCTGTGCAGGTGAAGATCAATACAACCCACAGGGAGTTAGTACGGCCACAGATAAAGAAGCAGTGCCCTGCAGCTTCCACACAAAAAACTCTGCCAATCGTTATTCCCCCAAAACATACAGAATCGCATATTGAGGCAGAGACTGACTATTCGTGTTCTAGTGTGCTTTCTGGTTATTGTTTTGTGTGTGGGACCTCCAGCTGTCCCAGTTCTGCCCCTCAGACCGAGCTGTGCTGATGGGCCGGAAGACGTGCCTGCTGATGGCGGCTGCTGCTTCCCTGGAGCTCTGCAGGACGTCTCCGCATTCTGCCCAGGTGTGTTTGCGACATACTCTCCTGGTGGCTCTGCCCGTCTTCCTCCTATAGCTCCGTCTCCTTCCGCATGGATGGAAATTTACCAAGACCAGCAGAGAGGAGAGCTGACTAACCGTGTTATCAGGGCTGGCGTAGGTGGTTATTTTTAATCCTGCAGGGCTGAGTATCAGCCACCAGGTGGCGATGATGAACACTGAATAAGAGACTATCACTGTGTCTTCACCTTCAGGTAGAACAGCTGACACAAGCCCTGGAACACATTCAGATTTGCTGGGAGATCTGGAAGACCGTTAAAGAATCAGGTGCCCCACTAATTACTTTCATTCCATGCTGAGGTCCATTGGATTCTGCCTGAGTTGCTCTGTATGAACAGATTAATCTGACGCCATGTGGACATCCACCGCTAGGGGACACCTCCAAGGACCCGACGGACAGCCTCCTGCTGCTGTACGAGTTTGAGGCTCGGGCCAAGCTGAATGACCCCAAGTTGGAGTCGGTGCTGGAGTCGGTGCTGGAGCTGCAGGACGTTGAGACCAAGGTGTTGGAGACGATGGCAGGTGGGGAGGTGTCTGCCTCCGGCCGACACATGTGGCCCCCCTTCCCAGAGTTGTTGGCTAAGCCCCTCACTGAGTTTTGTGATCAGTCTGTGTCTGCTGTTCTCAGAATGTCGAGTGTGTATCTGCTGTCCTCTGAATGATCAGTGTGTGTCTACTGTCTTCAGCTTTGGCTATGGAACCTCCCGCCCACTTCCCCCGGCTGTGTAAGAAGGCCCTGAGGATTGCGCTGTCACTGCACAGGAAGCAGCCACAAGCAGACATGGCTCGCTGCAGGTGCGCCCATCATAACAGCAAAAAGACAGAGTGTGTGCATCGGTGCGTGGGATGTCTCTCCCTCTCTCTCCCTGTCTTTTAGTCAGTGTGTGATGTCTCTCTCTCTCAGCCAGTGTGTCCACAGCCTGATCCAGCTGTCGCTGCCCAGTGGTGTGTCAGAGGTGGATGCCCGGGTGCTGGAGGAGGTGTGGGGCTACTACGAGGACGCCCTGTCAATCATCACAGCTGCAGTGAGTCAGCCCCAATCACATGCCAGCGCCCGTACTCTGTAATTACCCCCAGGTCCCTCCGCCCCCCTGCTACTGCTACTGCTGCTCTGAAAGAATCTCCTGTTTTTTATTTATTTTTTCTATCAATGGGTTTTCAGGAGTACTTCAATTAGCAGATGCCTTCATTCACCATCGTCTTCCTGGCCATTTGGATGGTTATGTGCTGCAAAAGCCGTCACTGAGCTAGGCCTTTGAAAAGAGGCATCTTATTACTGAAGCACAATACCAAGCTTGATGTGCATGGGCACATTTTTAGATGCACTGCCGTGCAGAGGATCCATTACACAGACATAGATACATTAAAACACTGGAATGGAAAGTGTCTTGATTCAATGCATTAAAATCACATTTGACTTGAACAACTCTTGTAAAAATGAGCTTGGTCAAAACCATAGAAATATAATACAGGGCCTTGCAAAAGTATTTGGCCCCTTTGAACATTTCGACTTTCTGCCACATTTCGGGCTTCAAACATAAAGATATAAAACTGTAATTTTTTGTGAAGAAGCAACAACAAGTGGGACACAATCATGAAGTGGAACGAAATTTAATGGATATTTCAAACTTTTTTAACAAATAAAAAACTGACAAATTGGGCGAGCAAAATTATTCAGCCCCTTTACTTTCAGTGCAGCAAACTCTATCCAGAAGTTCAGTGAGGATCTCTGAATGATCCAATGTTGACCTAAATGACTAATGATGATAAATAGAATCCACCTGTGTGTAATCAAGTCTCCGTATAAATGCACCTGCTCTGTGATAGTCTCAGAGGTCAGTTGAATGCACAGAGAGGATCATGAAGAACAAGGAACACACCAGGCAGGTCCGAGATACTGTTGTGGAGAAGTTTAAAGCCGGATTTGGATACAGAAAGATTTCCCAAGCTTTAAACATCCCAAGGAGCACTGTGCAAGCAATAATATTGAAATGGAAGGAGTATCAGACCACTGCAAATCTACCAAGACCCGGCCGTCCCTCTACACTTTCAGCTCATACAAGGAGAAGACTGACAAGACATGCAGCCAAGAGGCACATGATCACTCTGGATGAACTGCAGAGATCTACAGCTGAGGTGGGCGAGTCTGTCCATAGGACAACAATCAGTCGTATACTGCACAAATCTGGCCTTTATGGAAGAGTGGCAAGAAGAAAGCCATTTCTAAAAGATATCCATAAAAAGTGTCGTTTAAAGTTTGCCACAAGCCACCTGGGAGACACACCAAACATGTGGAAGAAGGTGCTCCGGTCAGATTAAACCAATATCGAACTTTTTGGCAACAATGCAAAATGTTATGTTTGGCGTAAAAAGCAACACAGCTCATCACCCTGAACACACCATCTTCACTGTCAAACATGGTGGTGGCAGCATCATGGTTTGGGCCTGCTTTTCTTCAGCAGGGACAGGGAAGATGGCTAAAATTGATGGGAAGATGGATGGAGCCAAATACAGGACCATTCTGGAAGAAAACCTGACGGAGTCTGCAAAAGACCTGAGACTGGGAAGGAGATTTGTCTTCCAACAAGACAATGATCCAAAACATAAAGCAAAATCTACAATGGAATGGTTCACAAATAAACATATCCAGGTGATAGAATGGCCAGGTCAAAGTCCAGACTTGAATCCAATCGAGAATCTGCGGAAAGAACTGAAAACTGCTGTTCACAAACGCTCTCCATCCAACCTCACTGAGCTCGAACTGTTTTGCAAGTAGGAATGGGCAAAAATTTCAGTCTCTCGATGTGCAAAACTGATAGAGACATACCCCAAGCGACTTACAGCTGTAATTGCAGCAAAAGGTGGCGCTACAAAGTATTAACTTAAGGGGACTGAATAATTTTGCATGCCCAATTTTTCTGTTTTTATTTGTTAAAAAAGTTTGAGATATCCAATAAATTCCATTCCACTTCATGATTGTGTCCCACTTGTTGTTGATTCTTCACAAAAAATTACAGTTTCATATCTTTATGTTTGAAGCCTGAAATGTGGCAAAAGGTCGAAAAGCTCAAGGGGGCCGAATATTTCCTCAAGGCACTGTATATAGATGCTACATTGATTTGAATTGGAATGGCCTTTCTAATAATTCAATTTCTATGGTCAAAACCCTGTATGGTCTCAGTCCAGACACTGGAGGCACATTGGGCTCCAAAGCCGTGTGAGTTATCAAATGTTTTTACATTTTACTCATTTATCTCATGCTCTTATCCAGGACGACTTACAGTAAGAACAGGGACATTCCCCTGGAGCAAATATGGGTATGATGCCTTGCTCAAGGGCACCACGTCATTGGCCCACTGTGGAGTCGAACCAGCATCTTTCTGATTACAATTCTGACTCCAGCTCCAGGTTGTCCTGGCCAGGTGGTATTCAATCTTGTGTCCTGTCTCTTGGTCTCCTCCCTTCAGCCAGAGGAGTTCCCTGAGATGGAGACCCTGTGGCTGTTGACAAGAGCCTGGAACACAGGCATCCTGCTGTACAGCCTGGCTCAGTACACTGAGGCGGAGAGATGGTGTGGCCTGGGCATGAGCTTCCTCCTCCACCTGGGCTCCCTGCAGGAGAGCTATCAGACACAGGTATGAGGGAGGGTGGGGCGAGGGGACAGCCATATATTCTAGATTCATTACACATAAAGTGACACATTTCAAGCCTTTTTTGGTTTCAGTCTTCATGATTACGGCTTAAAGCTCATGGAAATAAAAATCCAGTATCTCAATATTAGAACAAAGAATTTATTATACCGAAATTTTGACCTTCTGAAACGTATGTTAATTCATGCACTTGGGGCACTTTTGCATGAATTACTGCATCAATGCAGCGTGACATGGAGGCAATCAGCCTGTGGCACTGCTGAGGTGTTATGGAAGCCCAGGTTGCATTAATAGCGCCCTTCAGCTCGTCTGTATTGTTGGGTCTGGTGTCTCATTGTCCTCTTGACAGTATTCCATAGATTCACATTGGACTTAAGCAACTTGGATTATGTGCCTCTCCACTCTTCCTCCAGACTCTGGGACCTTGTTTTCCAAATGAAATGTAAAATGTACTTTCATCTGAAACAGGACTTTGGACCACTGAGCATCGGCCCAATTCTTTTTCTCCTTAGCCCAGGTAAAACGCTTCGGACGTTGTCTCTGGTTCAGGAGTGGCTTGACACTAGGAATGCAACACTTGTAGCCTGTTTCCTGGACATGTCTGTGCATGGTGGCTGTTGATGCACTGACTCCAGCCTTAGTCCACTCCTTGTGATGCTCCCCCAAGTTCTTGAATCGGCTTTGCATGACAATCCTCTCAAAGCTGTGGTCATTATCTGGGGCGCAGATGGCTCAGTGGGTAGGGAGTCAGACTTGAAGTCAGAAGGTTGCCAGTTTGATTCCCGACTGAGCCAAATGTCGTTGTGTCCTTGGGCAAGACACTTTACCCTAATTGCTCCCAGGTCGTTGCTGTAAAATAAGAAATTGTTCTTAGTCAACTAACCTGGCTAAATAAAGGTTAAATAAAAAATCCCTGTTGTGCACCATTTCCTACAACACAATTCACTTCCAGTCAACATTCCATGAATAGGAACTCTGCGAACAGCCAGCCCTTTTCAGCAATGAGCTTCTGTGGCTTACCCTCCTTGTGTCAATGAGTGTCTTCTGGACAACTGTCAGGTCCGCAGTCTTTCCCATGATTGTGGTTGTGTGTACAGAACCAGACTGAGAGAATAGGAACCCTTGCAGGTGTTTTAAGTTAATAGACTGATTAGAGCTCTCGTATTATAAATACTTTATTTTAATATTTTGAGATACTGGACTTTTGACTTCCATGAGCTGTAAGTCGTAATCATCAAGATTCAAACAAAGAAAGCGTGAAATATGTCACTTTATGTGTAATGAATCTAGAATATATGAAGATGTCCCTTTTTGAATAAACCTTTTCCAATAAATCTTTTTTTTAAATGCACTTGAGTATATATATACTCAAGAAATGTATAAACGCAACATGTAAAGTATTGGTTCAGAGTTTTATGAGCTAAAGTGAAAGATAATAGAATTTTCCGGAAGCATTAAAAGCTTAAGATGCAGTCTGGGGTTTTGGCCACTGGTTGTAAAATTGGCACTACTCAGCTAAGACTGGTCCCTGAAATTGTGTATTATGTCATGTATTTGTGCTCCATGTCACGAAAATCACTCAATTTAAATGTGGATTCTCTTGGCACCATCAAATTCTGCTTAGGGCCCCCAAAAGGCTCGGGCCGGCACTGATTACGACAGAGATTATGCACATATAAAGACCATATTACACAGTCCAAAATGGGAGGTTTAAAATGTGTTAATTTCAAAAGTCACAGATTGCATAATTAAGTGAGGTATTACTCCTCTGTTTTACTTATTAAATTTAACTCGTTGAAATCTTTAACATTTTTTTCTTTATATTTTTGTTCAATGTAATGTGGACAGAACATTGGTTGTATACGTCTTATTGGAAATAAAGTGCGGTCCATGAGCGTTGTGGTGGGGCCAAAACAAATAGCTATTTTTGCTTAAAAGGAGAATTCCGGGCGATTTCAACACATAGCTTTGTTGTTAGGAAAGTTGCAGTGCTGTCAGTAGCGAGACAGACTCAAACAATCTGTATTGCCTACTCTGTGTTATCCTCCTTCTCCAGTTTACACCCATTACGCTGAAACGGGGCAAGTTTTAAAACGTGCTTTTAGCCTCTTAACATATGACTGCAGTAGATGTGAAAAAATGCAAATAAGTTGTGATAAATCAGCCAGTGCACATACCTATGTTTATTTTCCATTTTCCACACCAAGTCCACACTAGTCGATTGTCGAACTTATACAATCCAACATTTCAAAACTTATTTTTTCCACAAAATAAATGATTTTCCGTGGTTATGTCCATAAACTACTGTAGGTAGACATTGATCAGACGTAACCTGACACTACTACTTTGGTTTCACAGCTCCAACATTTCAAGAGTACAAAAGTGTTTGCGCATGCGCATAGCTAACTAATCAACAGTGTAGACTCATGGTGAAAACAGAGAGGACCTGGAATAGCGTTCAGACAGAGCAGGAGGAATTTGAGAAAATGGTTCAAGTTTTTGCCTTTCCAAATTGCAGGAACCAAATGAAGAGATATTTGTGCCTGAGCTTTCACCGTCTACCCCTCCGCAACCGGGAGATTTTACAGTTGTGGTTGGTTGCACTTCAGCTTGATGTGCAAACTCCATTGTGAACTTTGGACATAACCACAGCAAATTGATTTTTGTGGAAAGAATACTTTTTGGAATATTGGATTGTATGAGTTTGACAATTGACTATTGTAGACTTTAACTGAAAAAACAGAGGTATGTGCACTGGCTGATTTATCACAACTTATTTGCATACATCTACTGTAGTCATATTCCCTGTATTCACTCTGAAGGAATAACTGCACATTGCTATGCACTTGTAATGACATTTCAAAAACGTTAAGAGGCTAAAAACACATTTTAAAACTTGCCCCGTTTCAGCGCAATGGGTGTAACCTGGAGCAGGAGGATAACACGGTGTAAGCAATACAGATTGTTTGAGTTTGTCTTGCTACTGACAGCACTCCAAATATCCTAACAACAGAGTTACATATCCGAAAAAGCCCAGAATTCTCCTTTAATCCTCAAGGCATATGAAATACAATTCTAAACTGCACTAATTGAGGCAAGAATATAGACTCAGCTTTTTTTTCTGTGTGTAAACACATAAAAATACATGGTTTAGCAATTGAGAAAATGTTTATGCAAGTTTAAGACCTGTGAAAAACAACTAAAATAAGTGTAAGTGAAATCTCCCAAAAACCTCCAGAGTACTGGGGTGAAATAGATCAACACAACAAATGCTTCACAGGGTTTCCCCAAATTCAACTGCAAATGCAACTGATAATTACCCTGGAAATCCAGAGTTCTCGCGAGAGCACAATTTGAATTTGCTCAGCAAGTTACTCTGGCACCGAGTAATTCTGCTCATTAACTATGCCCTTGTATCCGAGCTGCACCAATCACATCGGTGTATCTGATATAGGCGTGCCAGATGCTTGTTAAACAGATGACGACACGACAGCTCTGCGACCTCGAAGTCATTAGTAAACATTGTAAGATCGCTATGGATGAACACCAGTTGTTTAAAATGACTTGGGCCACTACAATGAACGAGTTAGACTTGGCTTTTTGTCTAAAAGAGGAAGAAAAGACGGGGCTCGAATCGTTCCTATTTTATAAAAGGACGTTTTTGCTGTTTTGCGACCTGATACGGCAAGAGTTTTATCTACCAGTTAGCTCCGCCATAGGGTTAGTGAAAACCCACTGGTGATTGGTCGTAGTGTTATCCAATTGTGTACAGTGAGATTTTCAAATGCACGCTTGGTGCTGCCCCTCGAGTTGAGTCATTTACATTACTCGAACCCAGACCCTTAATCGTTCAGGATTTGGGTCTGGATTTTTCCAGGCTAACTGATAATGACTTCTCAAAATGATTAAAAAATCCCTTCATTGCAAACATCTTTTTTACTTAGTAGAGCACTATTTTGCTGTTATGACCTGCTGCAAAGGAGATACATAGCCAAACACCAGTCTCTGGCAGTGTTCCTGAGGAATCTAAGCCCATTCCTCATGAGCAATGGCCTCCAGTTCAGTAATATTCTTGGGTTTCCGTGCTGCAACCGCCTTCTTTAAATCCCACCAGATTTTCCATGGGGTTCAAGTCAGGTGACTCTGAGGGCTACTGTAGAATCTTTCATAAAAAAAATCTTTGTTTTGTTTCATCGCTCCACAGAACAGAATCCCAAAACCTCTGTGGCTTCTATCTATGATTCTGAGCATATTGGAGCAAACTTATCATGTGCTTTTGGGTCAGTAGTGGTGTATGTCTTGTTCTGGCATTGGAATCCTGCGTTTAGTACGCGCCTTACTGTCCTCACTGAAACCTCAGTGCCTGTTGCCACCAAGTCTTGCTGCAGGTCTTTTGCAGTCACTCTAGTGTTTTTCACAACCTTCCGTCTCAGAATCTGGTTGCAGCCATTGATAGCTTCCTTTTTTTGCCCCGTCCAGCAAACTTTGCTTGCAACAGTGTCTGTGGAAACATTCAGTGCCACTATCCTTATGTATCCCGTTCCTTGTTTGTGAAGGGTGATGATCTCTTAACATTTTGGACCATTCTTTTGAGTTAGACATGTTTCTCACTCGCAGTCAAATGTGACACTCAACAAACCCCTAGCCCACAGGTGTCAAACTGGTTCCACGGAGGGCCGAGTGTATGCTGGTTTTTGGTCTTTCCTTTCAATTAGAGCCCAATTAAGACGTAGACTGCCAGGTGAGGCGAGATCCTAATCAATTAGTGACATTCAATCATTCAGGTACAAGGTAAAAGCGAAAACCTGCAGACACTAGGCCCTTTGTGGATCTGGGTTGACACCTCTGCCCTAGCCAGTTCAGGAATTTCATGTGTTCCAGCTCAAGCACACCTGGTGCAACTAATGAAGCCCTTGATTAGTTGCATCAGGTGGGTTTGAGACAAAACCTGTTTTGTATTTTTGTGCTGTTGTGAGGGATTCTAATCAGGGGGTTGAATAATTTTTAGACTGGAAAAGCCATGAGATGAAGAAACCAATTGATGAATTTGTTGTGTTGTGTTATTTCAATTACTGTTGTTTTATTTTTTCATTGCAAAATTGCAAATTTTCCACAACAGTGGTTGAATAATTCTGATCACAAATTCTACATATATTTAGCAGTTTGTGTCTGCTCTCCTGTATTGTTTGTTGCTCACAGATGTCAAGTCTGTACAGTGAGGTTCTGGATAGGCTGGACAAAGCCAAGAAGAATCTCATCATAGAGGAGTGATGGGAGCAGTTCAGACCTATTGAACTCTAGCACTGTATCAGTTTACTGAGAGCATTTATGTGATTGAATGGCATTTATCTGGATCTCTCAATGGTTCCTATTTTACCACTAGGCAATTTAGAAAATTATTTCTAGCTTTTGTAGTTTTTCTTTTCTATATGAATATGCTCAGAGTGTTAAAAAGTACAAAGTACTTTTCTGGGTACGCCTGAGATCAACCATTTTGGGAAGTTTCTAATTAACATGCATTACCATGTACAGGGATTTTATATTCAACCTTTGTATCTAATCAGTTAAGTAAAATATTATTCATTATAGTCACTGGTTAGTTATGAACTCCCATTACCTGGTCATTATGGTTTTAATTAAGAACTTCCAATACGGGTGAACCCAGCTGAGTACTTTTGCATTGTACTTGTTACATTATCTTCTCATACCTATATTGTACATGTATGAAATTTACATATACATTGTTATTACTTATTGCACAACTGTCTCATACGTATACAACTGCCAATACCAGCACACTTGATTTTGGAATAAAAAACATCAAAATCATATAACCGATTCACATATTTTATTATTTTCAAACAAATAAACTCTTGTCCACTCCAAAATAAAACCCCAAACCAAATAAGTTGCAGGACTGCGTTCCTCCGTGACTAGAGCAGGGGAAGACCAACTGGCCCAGTGTCCTGGTAGGCGCAAACACCCGCAATGTGATAGGAAGGAATCTACTGTACAATCGAAGAATTCATGTTGTCAAGCACTTACTGCACAGGTGTGCTGTCACAAACAACTCATCACTCAATAGGACCAATCAGAACCTGATTGACCACCCCACCCCAGATCTTATGTCGTCATTGTTCTCACTGGAACGAAGACCTTCAACAATAGCACACACGCACACACAGAGGCATTCAGGTTCAATCTTGTTATATTGCAACCTCAATGGAAAGAATAAAATGAAATCAAGTTCTTTGGGCTTTATTGACATGATGGCTGACCGAGAGGTATAACTACCAGACTCATTGGTAACAGTCAACTGTGTTTTCACTAAACACAAGAGGACTAGTTCTAAAACTTCTAAATGAGATATTGATCGACGCTGCTCCCGGTTTCTGGATGATCATGTTGTAGGTTGCTGCCAGCATCTCATCTTTATTTTGTACATTAGAATTTTTTTATCTATACACCCAGACACCATTTTCCACAAGAAATCACATGTAGACAGGCCCTATTCGAGGGAATTCAATTCCCAACTGACTAGAAAAAGTGTTCCAATAGGCAGCTGAAGATTTGTCTATAGAGAAATACCAACATTACGGCACATTTGTTTGAAATTATAACTCAGAATAGCGCAACGTTTACTTACCTGACATTTGTGATCTATAAAACATGTTTTTTCCCAGTTTGTTTCACACATGCACAAAGCACAGGTGAGGGAGTCTGCTGGGGGCATATTTACAATATACAGCTACTACGCCCTTTGAAACAGTCTGTCAGCAGTATATAAATGGCTCTGTTCCCTTCTGATAGTCCCTGAACTCTGGTTTTGACACAGGTAATGACAGCTGGTTCAGCAGTGGTGCCTGGCAGGTGGGCGGGCACACCTGTTCAGAAAATTCCTGCAGGTACAGGTGCTTTGGGGAGGGTCAGGTGACCACTTCCTGTTGAGTACAGAAGACGGTCTGGCTCTCTAGTGGCTGAGGAAAACCCTTTCCTCTGTTCTGAAAAAAGGGTGTGGAAACTCAAATGTTCACAGGGTACGGGGCCCACAGTATCCTCACCTCTTAAATAAGTCAGATACCTGCTCTCGTGAACACAAACACACAGTGCCGAGATCAGGGCAGGTTATACGAGTCCTGTTAAATCCACACAGCCAACTCATGCAAATTTTTACCACAAAAGTGGTCTTCACAAGGCTTTACCACAGCTTAAGACAGACAACACATCTGCTCATTAAATGCAATGCAAATGCCTTTGAGATCGCTCAAGAGTCCAGTCAGTCAGTAACTCTTTCATTCACGTTAAACATTTGGGAATTCTTTCCACAACACCTTTGTGGAAAAATGACCTTTTAGTCACGGGGAAATTACAACTGTGCATTAGACTCCTGAGCTGACCTAGCTCACCCCAGGATTAGCTCACAACACAGTAGTTCAACACCTCCCCAGAACAAACTCAACAATTATTTAAAATCTTAATTGAACGTGTTTTAATCAAACCCCTCTTTAGTGTTCTTTTGGCTGGGGTGAGTGGGGACAATCCAAAAACAGGTTATATTGACTCTTTAATTTTTAGAAGGACATCCAATACAATTATTGTCTTGTTCTACCCGTTTTTAAAGGCCATCTCCACGATGGCCTACACAGGACAGTACCATGTGACCATTTAATCAGAAGAGAATCATCATCTTGAAAGGCAGAGAGTGTAATAGGGTGGTCTGCTGCTAAACGGGAATGAGGGAGCTATGGCTGTCCAAATCAAAATCTAATAAATTCTTAAATTACAACAAGAGTAAGGGTGGTAATACAAGGAAGAAATCCACAGAGGCAAGACCGCGTTCCTCTATTGCACTCATAAGTCAGGCCTCCTGGAAATCGGGAGATCAATGCAGAGAAAGCAAAAATATAAACTTAAATGTCTCCGTATTTCCCTTGTCAATTATTTGTAGCTTCCCTCACAAAGCACAGGTAGTAATAACAGAATTTGTATTTGATGTAAGGCAGTTTGGTGTTTTTCAGAGAGCCCAGTTACACATCTCTACCCCCCAACCTTTACACAGAGCAGCTAAAAACCACAAGCAAAAAATCCCACGAAAGAAAAGAACATAAATGAAATCTAACAGCCCTCCAAATAGACGATTCTAGTGAAGTGTAAAACGTGTAGTTTTTAATATGTAGTAAAATCTCAGTAGGATTTTATCGTTTACCTTGTGATTTCATTATATAAATGTAGCGGTTCATAACTAATTTCTTTCATTTGTCCTGCCTCCTGACATGTCTTTATCAGCTGCTGCAGAACAAACAACTGGCAGCCGATCAAACAGCAAGCTGGTTTGTGATCAATACATCACTGGTTTGTAGGCTTCTCCACCAACTTCCTCAGTAATTATAAACAAGATAGATGACTCCTCAAACAGTACCATCAGCTGGGCTTGTTATTATCCAGTCCTTGTAGAAAAAAGAAAAAGAAAACCTAAGTGGTCTTTGCTTCTCATCTTGCGTGTCCTTTTTTTAAAATGTGATTTGATGAACATTTACAGTGTTCCAACTTTTATGATGACTCCATTTCCCTGCAACTCACGAATCCCAAACTCCTTTTTATTCTGCGGTCTGAAAAACATTGTGATCTTCAACTGTCAGTCCCATTTCACAAAGAAGGATTCTTACTCCTTTTCCCTTATTTTGTTTTAAATGACAAATTCATTTGGAACTGCATATCCAGTCATTTGAATGGATTTGCTGAGAAACTCATGCAGGGATGTGCACAGTCACAGTACTGGTGATAAGACTTCTTTTCATTTGAGAGTAACATAATGATGACACTAAAACTTGATATGAAACATATCTGCAAAAAAGGGGAAGGGCGGAGCAATTTCGGGGATGGGTGGTTTTTTGGGAGAGGTGTGTTTTGGGAACTCTGCGCTGATGCAGAGGGGTACAGCTGGGAACTCAGAGCTTCTCTGCAGAAGGGATCCAGATGTAAGGACCTGACTGTTCCTCGATTATCATCTTGATTTTGTTGTATATCTCTTCTAGTGAGTCACCCTGCACAATGGCTGCAGAAGGACAGAAGAAAATATTTTTGAGTGCAAAAGTGGAACTGACATTATAACATCATGATATTGTATTAGAAAATGTTGATAGAAATCTCCAGATATTACATGGTGCCGTATTACAACATTTTCTGACAAGTGATCCCAGATAGATTACATACTTTCATAGATTTTAACAAAGGCATTATTCCCCACCATTCTAACTGAAGCAATGTCTTACTCTACGAATTAAAAACTGGTTTTCCAGCGTCATAAAAATATTTTAAAATATATTTATAATTGTTAGTTTCCTTCAAGTCTGCAAAACAGTTCAAATGCTGTCAGTTCCACTTTACGTTTTCTACTGACACAACAGTAACATAAGAAATTATGTATGAAGTGTTGTTGGTTGTCTAAACAACAATAACTAAACAATTGTAGTTGCATTACCTGTGAAAAATTCTCCAAACTCTTGTTCCAGCTTAATTGCCTTGTCAAAGACTTTATTGGCTTGCTCATACGTCTGTCTCTTATTCATCTCCCTGGAATACACAGCCATGGTTGGTTACTGTACAATCTTACTTGGTGAATATTGTATGGCGTTAGAGTCAACTTAAATTCTATCAACAGTTCCAAAATAAATCTCACTTACATAAGAGCTTCAATAGATTTTGGTTTTATGAAAATTGCGATCGAATAAAGTTGTGCTTGTTGCAGACGCTTTATAGCATTGCCAGACACATCCAGGATACAGTGTTTTCCCTGCAGAAAGAGGACAGAGTTGAAAAGAAATACACATTTCCCCAGGCACTATGTACATTCAGAACTAAGACGTAAATAACGGGGACACCATACATTTATAGTGTGTATGCATTATCCCTACCCTCTCAGCCACTGCTCTGACAGACAAGATGCTAGTCCCATAGAGGTTTTCGTTGAATTGGCCTGCCTCAATGAACTTGTTCTCCTGAATGTCCTTCTCCATCTGCTCCCGCGAGCCCACGAAGTGGTAGTCCTGCCCATCCATCTCATTCTCCCGCCTCGGGCGCGTCGTGTCTGCAGAGCGGGCAAACCAATTAAACTGACCTGTGGTCGCTGGCAAATCTGCTGCGATAGTGTGAGGCGCGTCGTGTTCTACTCACGAGGAACGCAGGAGCCAAACTTGTGAGGGAACTCTGAGATTAGGTCGTCATTTACTCTGTCTTTCATTGGACCCAAAATTATCACAGGTCTCGTGTAATGAACTGCGGACAGGTGGACACAGGTTAAAACAACGCTGGAACAAGCTAATCATAACTACCCAATTAGTATTCTGAATAAGGACAACATCTTGTGCCTTTTACTTACTCTCCTGTCGTATCACTGGCTCGTACGACAGAATGGAGTCTTCTTGACCCTCTAATGAGCAGGAAGGAATAAGAATGGCTTATTAAAATCCCATGGAAACAAATTCAGAGATGTGATTGATAAATTGTGGATCTTGCAGGATTTCAATCTAACTGCCTGATACCATCTCAGTAGAAGGCAGCGTCTCTACAGCATTGAGGACTAAAATATAACGCTGTTCTGGAGAAAGGCATCTACTCAATTATTATAAGATGCTGGATTATGTTAGAATCAAAGCATTTAAAAAAATCAAATAACAAAAATACTGTGGCTTACTTGAGCTGCTTTCACTGTCACTGGTGTTAGATGTCAGGCATTCTGCAAAAAGAGAGAAACAGAATGTTACTAACTGGTCAGAAGTAAAGCCACATGAAATGTCTTTGAATTTTGTTTCACCACCAGACTCAGAACATCAAGAGGTCCCTGTTCCCTGCTCAATATAACCCCATGGACAGAAAAACAAGTGTTGAGAAAAAGGGATTTGGTAGAAGGGCGGTATCAATAGGAATTTAAGAGTTTCCTTGTCACTAAGTCCAAATTGTCCTTGAATCATCCCTTGCCAATGTCTGCTATGGTGGGATCTGTATGTGGCCAAAGGCAGGGACAAGCCAAAAAAACACTGGTGCTGGGCCTGTTAAGATAGAGGTTGTGTCAACACTAGGACAGCACAGGACAAAAGGAAGAGTGTAAACTATACAGTCATTGAGAAACAATCTAACACGTACAGTCAGTGAAGAACAGTCTTAACCAGGTAGTCAGTGAGGAACAGTCTAGCATGTACAGTCAGTGAGGAACAGTCTAGCATGTACAGTCAGTAAGGAACAGTCTAGCATGTACAATCAATGAGGAACAGTCTAACAAATACAATCAATGAGGAAAAATCTTAACCATGTACAGTCATTTAGGTAGTCTTAAATAGTGGTCGACAAATTATAGTTTTTCAAGGCCGATACCAATTAACGATTATTGGGAGACCAAAAAAGCTGATACGATTAATCGTCCGATTTATGTTTTTAAATAATAACAATCATGTTTAATGAACACTTATGGTGTACTTTCTTTATACAATGCATAAATAAATAGATTCTGTTTTAAATTATTTAATGTACACAATATTCATGACTGAGTGCTTTAACCAAAACTGTCTCTAAGGTTACCGTGGTAACAGTCACACCATTTTTCTTTGTGATGTTTACATATGCAAGCTGGAATCTTCTATTTTAGCAGTTGCAGTATAAAATCTAACCAATATTCGAACACCACCATGCATTTGCATAAAATAATTCAGTAACTGAACAACATGGGATTAAGTCAACTCAATTAAATAAATACTCTCTAGCAGCTGTGTATATGACCACTCTGCATATGGAACCCAGCGAGTACCCAGCGGCTAACATTATTAGCTCACACATCTTAAATCTGACAGACTGTTTTCAGAACACAATGTAAACTAGCGGACACAATGCACACAAATTGATTTTATGTTGTAGACAGACCAGGCTAACATGAACGTATTGGCGATAAATATACGGGTAATTTGTGCAATGCTTGTAATTTGTTCGCAAATGGACTTCTGTTAATCCTGCACCCATCCGGTGGCACAACATTGATATATGCTGTTAATTGATAAATAAAAAAGCACCATATTTATTATATGCTTTGTAATATAAGATAGTTAACCTAGCTTGTGTATTTAAGGTTAAATATTAGTTGCATTTGCATGACTCAATAGTAGGGGAAGATGTTGGTTGATTAAAAGCAATGGGAGCAGATTCCTTGGAACAAAGTAGCAAACCCGCCCTGACATTAAACTAGTAGGCTAATTAAAACAAACCATGTTAAACAAGTCAATGTTTTTTTTTAAACGATAAATTTCATGCTAGCTAGGAACTTACCCTGACTCTGCAGACTAGGTCGTTTATATGCTGCAGTGTTCGACAGATGGTTTGTCACGCAAAATCTTTGTTGTTTCCGTCCAATTAGCGGATGTGCTATTGGCAATAATCAGTGTACAAAAGCACCGATCACTGATTATAAAAATAATCTGTCGACCTCTAGTCTTAACCATGTACAGTCAGTGAGGAAGAGTGTAAAAAGTTACAGTCAGTGAGGAAGAGTGTAAAAAGTTAGTCAGTGAGGAACAGTCTAGGTTTCTACAAGCAATCACTATCTGACGTTGCCCTGATAAAATCTTTATAATTTAATCTGTAAAGGAAAGAACACAGACATGGTCTAATTTTTACTCCCTGTTCCTAGGGATGTGCGTGTCAGTGTGTGTGTGTGCGTGTCAGTAAACAAGAATAACCATGCGTGTGTGTGTTGCAGCCATTGCCAGCCGGTCTGCATTGAACAGGCGTTTAGCTCTGAGCTCAGGGGACAGCAGATGCAGCGTGACACAGTACAACCACACACTTACTCAAACTCTTTGATCCATAAAAGTCATCGCTTAACCCTGGGAAGTCCTGAGTGGCCCCACAGACGAGGGCAGTGACAGAAGAAGCAGACAGGAAGAAGAAGAAGAAGAAGTAGTTAGTGAGACGGGCTGAGAGGGAGAGGCCGACAGACGGAGGTGTGCTGAGTTGCAGGGCGGGGCCCCAAACAAACCACCCTGTGTTCCTTAAACCACGAGCCCCACTTCACTCCTAGTCAGGGCCTGTTCAATTGAAGCAAATCTCTTTAAGAACAGGATTTTCACCTTGTTGGTGTTAATGCTTTTTAGGGCTACCATCCAGTTAATGAGTATTAGGTTCTCTGGGTGGGTGAGAGAGCAGCGTGTGTGGGAGGGGGCTAGCAGGGTCTCAGTAGAACACAGTGGCCATGTTAGGGGCTGGGTTAGTGCAACCAGCAGCACACACCTGGAGTCAGACAGACAGATGGACAGACGCCAGAGAGCCCAACACCTCAACTACAGGCCTGGCTCAGAGTGAGTGTGACAGCAACAGGGGAGGGACAGTACTGCCCACAGACAGACGGACAGACAGACAGACAGACAGATGGCCTCTTGTCTGCCCCAGAGGTGAGTGAAGTGGTGAATCTGAAAGAAGAGTGAAGCATGAGAGGATAGGGCGAGAACTAAAACCCCCTGAGGCCGCGCGCGGGGTACTTACGTTCAGACTCATGCTCCTGCACAATATTCTCCTTGCTCTTGTAAAACGGGAACTTTCGTGAGAGGTTGAAGCTTTTTTTGCGCTTTACTTTGACTGGCTGCTTGGAGATGTGCATGATGAGGCGGGAGGGAGTGGCCATGGGGGTAAGGGGGGGTGAAACAAAAAACAAAACACAAGGTTGTTGTTCAATGAGGAGGACACCAAACACACATGCAAAATAAAACACACCAGACAGAAAAAAGCTATAAAAAGTAAAATAATGAACAAAAACACAGAGCACATAACCAGGGTGAAATGAATGGAACACTTATTCAAAGGGAAGATGGCATTTTAATTCTGAGCCTAGAAACAGTACGTATAGAGCTGACAGTGCTTTGTTCTGTGGAAGCATTTTCTTACAGGAGGATGAACGACTATGCCATAATATTACACAAAGGTCACGTGATAAGACCTAAAAATATCAAACCAGTTTCACCAAAGACTAGAACTGTGAACCAGGCTACAATATTAACAGGTTCAGAACTACGATACTGAACAGGATTACCATTTAATCAATTGAGTCAATTGGGCAGCCCCTTCTTTACGTAAACACTGTCTAATGCAACTTTTTTAATCAATATTTTACCTTTACAAAGAGATCAACTGAGACCCAGGTCTCTTTCACAGCTGAGCCCTGCATTACAATCAAAAAGCAAAGTAACATAAGTCTGTAGTTTTCTGCACTAGCTCCAGTGAGTAGCTAGGTCCCTGCTAGCAGCTCCTGTTCCCAAACTGCCTGCCTGCTCCAGGAAGAGGAAGTGGGTCAGCCCCCTGGGTACCTACTTCCAGGCAGGAGGAACTGGAGAGCGCAGCCCTCAACACTCACCCTGTTGGACTCGATCATGCCTGTCCTCGCGTGGAACTTGACTGTTTTTAACCTCGCCCGCTCTTTCTTCTCCACCCTGCATGGAAAGAGACATGTCAAATAACATCCTGGGAACCAGTCGACAGCGGGACTAACAGCTGCGCAGTTCGGGTCGTAGCAGGGCGACGGGGTTTACCTCTTCTTGCTGGGAATGACCCCAATCTGCTCGCTCTCCCCGTGGGGTGTGACCAGGCGCGCCTGCCACCATTCGTCGTCGGAGGCGTTGATGACATGCAGGATGTCGCCGTAGGAGAAGCTCAGGCCCTGGCTCGGCAGACAGCTGTCTCTGGTCCGGTCGTAGTCAAACAGAGCTCTACACGGAGAAGTGAAACTTACTCTCAGTGACTTGACAAAACACCGTACTGGAACAGTCATTTTACCTTTCAGTCAATTAGCAGGCCCTGTTATTTAGCACAACTTACAGTAAGTACAAGGACCATCCCCTGGAGTAACCTAGGGTGAAGTGCCTTGCTCAAGGGAACCAAGACATTTGACCGAGGGTTGAAGTGGCAACCTTCTGATTTACTCCCTAACGACAGCCAACTGACACCCAGTCCTAGTATGAGGTAATGAATGTTAAAATAAACAGTGCTTAAGAAAGTGTTATTACGAAACACGTTGGTGTTTCTGATGACACACGTTATCTGAAGCTACAGCTAGGCTGTCAGGAGACTGTTAGACTGGTCAGTCCACCTTTGATTTACAGGTTTGACTACTAACACTAACCTGGATCTACTGGATACCACAGTGTGTGAAGGTATTTGGGCTCTTGAATGTTTGTATATTTCTTACCTTTTCAACTGAGATAATATCTTTAAAATGTAATTTTACAGAACCGCCTACTTAAAGAAATGTCAATACATGCACGTCTTTAAATGTTAAAACAGTTCTGCAGCAGGCACTCAATGCCTGTATGAATAGTGAATGTAAATGACATGAAAAATGTTGCCCCTAGACACAATAACTGGTTGTACCAGCTTTATTTGTAATGACTGCAACCAAATGCTTCCTGTAATTGTCGGTCAGTCATTAACATCCACCTGGACGGATCTTGGGTCACTCTTACAAGCAGAACTGTTATAACTCATTTTGATGTATGGATTAGTGTTCTGGATAAGTTTCTTGTTACTTTTCTTAGTTTTGTTGAGACGTGTGCTCCAAAAAGTTATCATTAAACGTATGTAACACAGAGCAGCAGAGATTATGGTTCCTTCAATTACGGCTAGTTGTTTTATTCCTGAGATGGAAAATCACCCCCAATCACACTACCAACAAGTCTGGAGGAACCTGGATGTCATGAACAATCCCAGTTACATTCCAATAACCAAAGACAACATTCTGTTTCTGAACAGTATAACTTCCGCCCTAGCCCCGCATTGGGGACAAACATTTGGTCGTATTATTTGCAAAACACGTGACCACGCTGCTTGACAGCGTTCCTTTTCAGCTGTATTAAAGGTACCGGCTGTTTATCCCAATCAATAACATTTAAATGTAGCTGTGGAGTGGCCATACAATACGTTCTTAACTTACAATCACCCCTTCTAAACACGGAAAGCTATCCATTCAACTGACAGATAAGTCCAACTTACATCAAACCAACGTAACCGACATCAGCGCGCCATCCCTAACAAATTAGCTTTCTTCACTAACAATTTGTCACAGTGGTCACGAACTAGCCGCCCTTCGCAACACGTGATAAACCTCCATGACATCATTCCACCCATCTGACCTATACCAACAGTCCCAGATCCCATCGGCGACAGAAGCTAACTGTAAAGTGAGCGTATGGTACGTTTTTTAATGCCATGATGACATGCGCTGTTGGAACATGTAAGCACGCCTGATGGAATGTGTAAGCACGCCTGAGAGGTCTTGGCAGATCGCAGAAGATGGGCTGGACGAGGGAGATGTCTGCTCAGCTGTGAGCGAACACATCAACAGCCACTTTCTCCATAACTGCATGCTGTGTCACCTGCACGGAGGCTCTGCCTGGCCTACAGGAGAGTCTTGAAAAGTATTAGTCATGCTGTTACACTGGGCGTCTACAGGTGGTCCAACAACCTGCCGTCGTGTTGGGAACAACAATAGTAGGCCAATTACAGAACAGTATCTTCTGTTGTAAAAACGAAAATACCAGTTTGATGCGTGAGGCTTGGTTAATAGAAATTCTCTAATGATGTTATGAGTGTATTGACAAATGTGACATCCTGGTAACTTGAGGAAATGAAAACACCCACTTGACATAGTTAAAATCCCTGTTGTCAAGGAGCATTCTGGATCGTTCCGGGACAAGGAAATGGGAGTTAGCTGGGCGCTGACACAAAACTATCATGATTATATGGCAACAGGCAGATCATAATTATTGTCCTGGTGGATATTTCTTGTTCTTGTAGTATTGTATTTTGTTTTCAACACCAACTCTTGTGATTGGTCAAAACCCCTCCAGTCATTGACAACTAAGATGACTCATCTCCTCATTTAAAGTACTTCTGATACAAGCGTTTGGAAAACCAGCACACTCAACAGGGAGACAACAGATCTTTGCCTTAATATAGAGCTCAAAGTGACACTGAAATATCTCTTGATTTGAAATCAGAACGACAGGCTGGCTGACTTGAGCCCCATGGCATTTAGGTTCATGCTTGTAACCGGATAATTCTGACACCATCAGTGCATTTACCGTTCATAGGCTACGTCATCTCAAACTAGTCATGTGGTACTGGATGGAAAAATTGCTCATCAAATTTCTCAGATCAGATATGGGGTTTCTGATAGCCTCACGAGTTAACCTACTTAATGCAAATTCTCCAAATGAGTAAGGGGATTAGATTGTGGAAGTTGTGGGTACTGTGTGTGTGTGTGTGTGTGTGTGTGTGTGTGTGTGTGTGTGTGTGTGTGTGTGTGTGTGTGTGTGTGTGTGTGTGTGTGTGTGTGTGTGTGTGTGAGTGTGTGTGAGTGTGTGTGAGTGTGTGTGAGTGTGTGTGTGTTACCTGACGTAGAGTGAGCGTTTCTCGCTGGTGCGCAGGGAGCCCGATCCAGAGCTCATGCTGCTGTTCATCATCTGTTCCCTCAGGTCGTGGATCTTTGACTCAAAGCGGCTGTACTCTGTTCGGAAACAAACAAAACACACAGAGTCACTACATAGAATCTCACACGCTCACTGTCGACTTCCCCCTTTATTTCACCAGAACAATCGAGTGTAACGTTGAAGCACTTTTAAGGACTGACAAATACTGCGTCAACACACGCGATGTCGCGTGCACACACGCACGCATGCACTCCTGATGATGCGGCTGGGCCGAGTGATTTGTATGTACGATCCAGAATCCCAGATATACAGCCATTAAAGTAAGAAAATGGCACTAATCAAAAATCTATTGAAGTTAGTGGTTATTCAATCAAATTTCATTAAATACGTTTGCTGTAAAGAATGGAAGAGAATAGAGAAGTGATTCACATTTTCTGAAACTTCCTGACGCCAAGGAGAAGGCTGACTGTACCCGGTGCACACATCTACTCCTTTGAATGGCCGGTAACAATAATGCTATTGTAAACAGTCTTCTTGCAGATAAAGGCTTTTACAAAACCCTTTATGATTAAATGTTAACGACAAAGTAGCCTGACAGATTGGAATTATTTTGTACAAGCCATTAGGTTTCTCTGCTGCTGACTCAGTCATCACAAGTGCTTCAGATACACAGGGAAAACATTTTGCTAGTTGTGCATGTGAATGAAAGCTTAACTATTTAGCATGCAGAAATCTGCGTTTTGATTGTTAAATATATATAAAATATATCTATTTTAAATATATTTGATTGGTGAAGCTTAGCCTTACTGTACTGTAATTTGCATGCAACACAGCCATAGAGCCCTGTAGCTTTGTAGAAACGATAATAGTTTTCCTTTCACACTCGCAGCTCGTTTTGAATCGTGGTAGATCCTTAGTAGTTAATGAGCCACAGCTTTGACTGAACAACAGTAGAAGGCCGTATAAATAAAAATGTTTTGGCCAAAAATCCATGATTTACACAACAATTTTATGTGATTTCACTTTTTCTCCGTCATGCTGACCTCATTCGGTAGACGAACAATGCAAAGAGCGAAAATGTACTTTCATGTTTGCTACATTTTAGTGTATGATAAATGTGGTAGTAGTTATTATTAATATTACGGGACTATAATGAAATGATAGGAAGTCATATTAATTTTGTTGAATTCCGTGTTAGTTACTCAGTACTGCTCCCAACGGTACTCTAAATGCCACCACTTGCTAACTTGCGTTAGTCCATGATGATTTCAAAATGTTAGACCCTACATATTACACGTAAAGATAGTTCTACAGGGGCCAGTACAGCAGATCAAATTATATAGGTTTCAGAATGCAGAGATGATGCTTTCTTCAGCCTGGGCCTTCGTATGATAATGGTTTGTTTTGAGTTCAACTTCCTAGCAGTTCACAATGGAGATCCTCAGTGTTTGATTTCGGGTCCTTTGTTTTTAACTTTATATTTAAATGACCGTAGCTCTGTGGGGAAACAATTATATTTTATAACATAAATTATAGATCTTAAGAACTTAGGCTAGTATTGAATGCAAGTAAAACAAAAATATAAACTATCCTTAATTTCACAAATCAACTTTTAAATGATTTCTACACTAGTGTTCTTGGCAATTCTGTTATAGAATGTGTCTCCTGTAAATCATCTTGAGATTTCATTCAAAGCACATTATTGAGTTGTTGAAGAAACTAAGGATTAAAATGTGCTTCTTTTATAGAAGCAAATCTTGTCTGTCTTGTACGCATAGACATGAAACTGTAAAAGCTACCTTTATGTCAGTGCTACTGTAGCCTAGTGACATGCTCTTTATGCACGCTTCAGTCTCAGTGCTAAAAACTCTAGCTGCAGTCTATCATACATCTCTGTGTTTTATTACTGGTGCAAACATCTGCATACACCATTGCCTTTTGTACACTTAGGTAGGTTGGGACTGTTTCCAGATGGGAAACAAATCAGGCTTGTATATCAGGCTTAATTGCATAAAATATTTGTGGTATTTAGTATATATTATTTAAAGAGGAATGTGTTATAAATGTTATGCTGGCTAGATCAGTCAACATTAATCTAGAATATGACAGAAAATGTATACATCTGGCATTTGACATGATGCTGTAACAAGCAGTATATCTTGCATAAGATCAAGGTAAACATCTACACTTGTCCCAATATAGATACAATAGAACCCCTGCATGATATTTTCTGTTGGACTGCAGCAAAACGGACTGCAATGATTGTGTGACCGTAATGCAATGAACAGATTCATAAAGCACTGGTCTGTTCCCAGTCTTATACACAACTCGAATTCATTCTGAGTTGGGAAAAAGATGTCTACCATGCCCCTCTTAAAATGCTAGATGCATTGGTTCCTACTGGCCAGTTCAAATCCATGAAAAATGAACTATTTATTGCTGACTGCATCTGTCATTTCATATAAAACTGTGCTATACACAGGGCTCAGCTGTAAAGGTAGCAGCACATATAAGCACTCGATCGGCGCTAAAATACAAGAGCAATTAGCAACTCTTTCAGTGGTAGAAACTAGTTTCTGGATTCTTGTTGCGATTCTACTAGATGAACTGCCCAACCATGGTTCCACAAAACACAGCCTAAAGTGAGTTAGCAATCAGTGGTAAACTAGATGCCAAGCCAGCGCACATTCTACAATTGGTTTCAATCTGATGTTCTATATAATCTAAGGTCAAAAACACAAAACATGTTGTCCCGCATTTCTGCTGTTAATTAGCATTTAGATCTTCTTGAGTTACAGAGAGTTGTTTAAAAGTTAACTGCACTGTTGTTTTGAAATGAGTAGGCACAATTCCCAAAACAATAAAAAGTTTAGCCCCGATGTTGGCAAATTTGGAATTTAGAACCTGTCGTGATACAGAAGGTATGGGGATGTAGTGTAGTGGGCTAAATCACTGCATTGCCTGACAGTCTACATCATAAGTGTCAAAAGTTCAAGCCTGACTATGAGATCTCCGGCTTTCCCCGGGCCTCTTGCACGAGGCAATGCATATTGGCTATCCGGGATTTAGTTAAATCAGATGATCTATCCTGCCACGTCGCTCTCCAGCAACTCCTTGTGTCCAGATAGGGCAACCTGTGTGTTCAATCACAGAGGTATCATTGATAAACGTAATCATCCTGTGCATGAGCCGACTGGGGGCTTCCATGTTGGGTGAACAGTGCGAAAAGAATCGGCGGATGGGCGACATGGTTGGACAAACCATGTGAGCGCCCCTCACCCTCCCACAGATTGATCGAAGAAGTTGTGGAGCTGCTGATAAGGCAAGGTTAGTGATAATTGGTAGGGGAAGAAAATTGTGTAATCACAAAAAATAGATACAAACGGTATTGCGCAGAGCAAGACCCAAGAATAACACTACACAAGTAAATGTGTTAATTAATTGTATGTTGTCTGCACTTGCTATCCAATGTCAACAGTAAGACATGTCAATCACTGGAGTTTGTGCAAAAAAAACAAAGGCCAGAGAAAACACTTGTGACAAACGTGAAAGAACATAGAGAGACTGTTCCATTGTCTCCACCTCAGTAGTACACAGGATGTGCCAGAGGCATGCACATGCTAGGTGATCCAAAGAGGCTACCTAAGGACTTTACTGCTACACCCATTTAACTGTAATAAATGCTATTCAAACAGTAGTATTGGATTCATTTTAGGTCAAAGTGAATTAGTGTGGACCAGCTAGACGGTTATATCCTGATTAATGCAATCTAACTTTATGTAATGGTTTTGAAAGAACTAAGATTATTAATAAATAGCCTCCATCAACAGCTATTAATTGATCTATGCAGCAAAACCTATAGGGCTTGAGTTTTGACAATGAATGTATTACTTAATACAGTACAACCAGCTGAGAGCGCCTACCATAGGAAGGGTTATCCACACTTCCTGCACAGAGGATAAAATGACTACTTCCTCCGACAATCCTTTGCGAGTAAAGGCTCTTTTGCCCATAATCCTTAGCTAATTTTTGATGCAAAAAAAAAGAAATTGTGCATAACGGTCTTTTCCATAAGTAGTGGGTGATGTGAGGGATATCCCCTTTGGTCGGTCTTTATTTAACTTGCTACCACACTGTTTAGTGCAAATTGTCACAAGAAAAGTACATATCACACTCTGCTCAGTTGGAAGCTGACAGAAGGCAGGTTTATGAAAGCAGGGATTTGATTGGTCAGAAGTATTTCTGTAGTAGTTAGGATAGTAGTTAGGATTTTTTATTTGCCTTAAACTTGAGATTGTTTTCTACATTTGATGGTCTCTCTTCTGTGTCAAAACAATGCTATAGATCAGAGTTACCAGTTCAATGTTGTCTGAATATTCCAAATCAAGGTTGCAAACAGCGTGTCAAATGTTCTTGCACAGCCTCCTTGTGGCGCAGTGGTCTAAGTCGCTGCCTTGCAGAAAAACTGTCACGGTGGCCAGGGTTTGAATCCTGGTTGGGAATTTGGCTATGCCCAGGGGCTTTGCTAGGGGTGGTGCAAATTGGTACAAGGGTGCCCAGGGTAGATCACCAAATCTATCTAGAAAATAGGTAACCTTAACACAGGAATCAGCATGTTTTATGCAGAAAAATGAATTAAAAAGCAGAAAAGAAATTGTCATGCATTCTGAAAACACAGTTGTATTGGCTATGAGATTACATTTTTATTTGCATGTTCCACATTTTTATCGTTAACATTAATCTGAAATTCTGATCCCCTGAATCAAACTCGCTCTCCCCTCTTCATTTTTGCACAGTGCGTGGTGTGTGTAGCAGAGAGAGTTAAAGAAACCTGTCATTCTCATGTCTCTCTGTGGGGAATACTACATTATAAATTGGCTGATTCAGCTGTCAGTAAAGACACAGGCTTTGCTTGCCCATGGATTTAAATTTACAATACATTGTTTAATGTGCCTATGTAGCGTCGATGTGGTTATGAGCTAAATACTTATTATTAATAATCCCATATTTTCCGATTGGCAAATTACTAGAAGATCACATGACAAATCAACTAGTAAAGGCTATTTGCACAAATGATGGGGCCTAGAATTGAAAATAAATACTGTCCTGCTTAGACATGAAACATGAGATAACTAAATTATTCAACTGTAATGCATAACGCAACATTTTCGGTTAATATTGAGTTATAAAAATCTGTTTTTTAAGCAGTCAGGATCGATTTAAAGTATAAACCGTATGCGTGAGTGATGGAATGTCAAATCCAATGAAGCGCTCAAATGTTTCAATAATGTACAAAATAAGTATAGAGGCTAACTTTTTATGAATAAGGACACTTGTGTTCAGCGCTTGCAGGTAAATCCTTTAAAGCACAGATTTTTGGAGTTTGGAAAACACAGACTTCTGAAAGGTAAAGCAGCCTCTAATAAGTAGTTGGACAAAATTACCACAACACATATCCTTCTTGTATGACTACTTGTGTGCAGGTCGGTAACGTCCTAAAGCTGTCAGTGAAATGTCCTGTTATGACCTTAACAGATTGAAATATTTATTTCAAACCAGATAATCTAATCCACAAGGAAGTAAATATTTGTCATTAAATGATAAATTACCAAAGTTTACTTTTCTAACATATATATATTTGGCTCGTTATTATGGCACCTGTTAGTGGGTGGGAAATATTAGGCAGCAAGTGAACAATTTGTCCTCAAAGTCGATGTGTTAGAAGCCGAAAAAATGGGTAAGCGTAAGGATTTGACCAACTTTTACAAGGGTCAAATTGTGATGGCTAGACGACTGGGTCAGAGCATCTCCAAAACTGTAGCTCTTTTGGGGTGTTCACGGTCTGCAGTGGTCAGTACTTCTACTACATCAAAAGTGGTCCAAGGAAGGAAAAGTGGTGAACCGGTGACAGGGTCATTGGAGGCATCTGTGTGATGTGCTGGACAAACAACTACGATCCATGGAGGACCCACCTCGCAACTTACAGGACTTAAAGTATCTGCTCCTAACGTCTTGGTGCCAGATAACATTGCACACCTTCAGAGGTCCAGTGGAGTCCATGCCTCGATGGGTCATGGCTGTTTTGGTAGCCCATAATGTTATCGGTGTATGTTAGGCTACACATCAGCATTTTAAATGTGGACACAAAATAATCTCTGGACCTCCCAAACTGCAAAGACGCTGAACGCACATTTTCTTGGTCTGTACAGAAATTATTTGAGTTTATTTATTTACTAAATTTAAATGAATTAAATCTAACTTTTGCCAGCTGAATTTACACATACTAATCCTTGACATCAAAGGGAAAATAATATTTTTAAAAATTCTGAACAATTATTAAGACGTAATTAGTGAAATATCTGGTTTGTATAAGTGATCAGCCCTTTAGATTAACCATTATAAACTTGTTTAGGTACCACCAGTCACTTCCCAGATAACACACCATGCTAATTGCCCCCACCTGACAACAATTGTAGTGGTTTTGATTACTTCATAAGAAAACTAGCTGTTGCATGATGAGTCCATTACTAGTAGTGCACGGCAACGCAAAATAATACACCATGGTTGGAAAGGTGCTTTCAAAAAGGCTCCAGGACAAAGTTTTGGAAAGGCACAAATTTCAAAGGCTTAATCTACACCTCTTAGTAACGTTCAGAGCATTATTAAGAAATGGAAAATGTATGGCACCACCAACACCTTACCTAGATCAAGACGTCCCTCCAAACTGAATGACCGAGCCAGGAGGACTGATCTGGGAAGCTACCAAGAGGCCAATGGCAACTTTGAAACACCTACAAGTGCTTATGGCTGAGACTCAGGTGAAAACAATCTCACAAGCTTTACACAAGCTGGCCTGTATGGCAGTGTGGCAAGAAAGAAGCCTCTTCTGATGCATGTTGGTGGCAACATTATGTTGTGGGGGTGTTTCTCTTCAGCGAGGCCTGGGCAATTGATCAGGATTGAAGGGAAAATGAATGCTGCCAAGTACACCTATATTGAGGAAAACCTGTGGCATTCTGCTAGACAGATGAAGATGGGCAGGTGGTTCACCTTCCAGCACACGACCCTAAACACACCGCCAAAAAACTACGCAGTGTCTTAAGGATAGGAAGGTGAATGTCCTTGAGTGGCCAAGTCAGAGCCCTGACCGAAATCCAATTGGAAATCTGAGGATGGACTTGAAGGCAGGAGTCAATCGCCGCTCACCGAATATTTGACTGTAATCGAACAATTCTGCCAGGCGGAATGGGCCAATATTCCCCAATCTACAGGTAGGTGCGCAAAGCTAAGAGACAAATCCAAAACAGTTCAAACACTGTTTCTGGTTTTCTTTTTTTACATTTCCGAACTGTAGCCTTTTTTTCATTACTTGAATGTTGTATGGCAGACTGTGTAAATAAACGGGAGCAAAAAATATTTTTTGTGGGTTTTAATTTCAGGCTAAGACAACAAAAGAGTCGGATCATTTTCTATAGGCACTGTACATAGCATTGTAAAATAAAAAATAACATGCCTGCATCATATAAAGCTGCTGTAGTTGTAAAGCAGCAGTGACCAATCAATACCAGAGCAATAGTCTACCTACAGACAGAAGCACTTCTGTCATTAATGGAAAATTTACTTAGCTAGGTTATATTTGACAAGAAAGAATTAACTTAGCTAGGTTATATTTGACAAGAAAGAATTAACTTAGCTAGGTTATATTTGACAAGAAAGAATTAACTTAGCTAGGTTATATTTGACAAGAAAGAATTAATGTAGCTAGGTTATATTTGACAAGAAAGAATTAACTTAGCTAGGTTATATTTGACAAGAAAGAATTAACTTAGCTAGGTTATATTTGACAAGAAAGAAAGAATTCCATTTACCAAAATAACAGAATTACTGAGGTGTTTTTTACCCTAACTCACATCCGTGTTTCTCCTCATTTCATTCTTACACACGCCTAGAAAATACAACCGTTATTGGCTCCGCACTCCTGTTCAGAGGTTAACAATGGACATGTCACGGATCAATGTGAAGTGAACTCAGGCCCATAATGCCATCTCTTGGGCTGTTTGGTTTGTGTGGCTCAGCATACTAGTGAGCAGTGTGCGAACAGTGCATTCCATGCTCAGTGGTGGCTCTGGCTCGTTTCAGCTTGATTAACGAGTTCAGATCCAGATGTATCGGCCTAACACATTCACTAATATCTCCCTTCATTAATTATCCGGATTAATTAAAAACGTTCAACATGGAACTCTAGCGAGAAAATAAAAACGGCTAGCTCATCCACAATGGATGACCATTTGTCATGGTGCATAAATCCACTGGTTCATTCCTGCCTGGTCCAGTTAAGCAGCAGCAAGTCTGAGGGCTGACGTAGAAATCCAGCAGAGCCAGGTCATCACAAATGCACTCGTTAGACTAGCAGGGTAGTGGAGGTAGTGAGTGGCCAGGCTGCTGGAACAAGCCAAGTAACCAACCCATATTACACAGACATACCAAAAAACCTAAACCAACTGACAAACTTGAGAAAAAATAATTAGCTAAGAAAAGGTCAGAAAAATAGCTTAACGGCAAATGTAGTGTCATTCAAAGTTGCATTCACCACCACCGTGACATTACAACTAGATAGAGAATACATACATTGAGGTAAAACAAGTAAAAAAAATCGTATTGGGTCAAATAGAGAACATACAACCCGTTGATTTTGGTTGAGGGATAATAATTGTCCATTAGGCCAGGCCGCATACCAAGTCAGAACTGTCGAGAAACTACATAAAATTCAGTAGTCACAGTCAACGTCAAAATGTCTTACATTCAGGAGATGTTTTCAAACTACATTTTGTTATGCAGTGAGATGGGCTGATATCAAAGCAAGGGTTTGCTCACCTCAGAAACCAGTCATTAGCAGGTTAAAGACTTTCTCCTTCCAACAGTCGGGAATGATCCCAGATCAAAGTCCAGACATTGTGTACCAAATAGTTCTAAAGGTAACCTCGGTGACACAAATAAACCATTCCTCCAATGACGGTTTAGGCAAGTCCAGGTTCTCCGTAAATAAACCAGTCATAAAAACACAGAGATTCCACTCAACAGAAGGCCCCAAGACCTTGACGGTACCCCCCACCCCTCACCCCAGTCGAAACCAGGAGCGGAGAGCACTGAAAGCAAACAGAAACCACGCCCAAGGACTGTTGTGTACTCTCCTCCCAGCTCAGTCTCTGTGGCAAGCTGAAGTGAAGCAGGGGAATGACACAGCAAGGTGAGGTAACCCGACACCACCTGCCTGCCCGTAACCAGGGGCAACGCTTCAGCACTATTAGCAGTCACAGAGCGGCGTATGCGGAAACAGCCAGGCAAGACTAGTCCGCCCGGCGTTCAGATCCACGGGGGACGAGCAAAAGGAGAACAGGCGGAAGCAGGGAACTACAGGAATAAAGGAGAGACACAGACAATGCTGTATCCTTTTACCTGGAATATCCACACAGCCACACATTGTTAGTGAATGTTTCCCAGAGACATGAGAAGGGCCAAGGCAGAGAGCTCACTTCTAAAAGTCTATAGGCTGCAACGTATCCGTTGTCACACCCCCACACACACACGTTCACGAGAATAAAAAACAACATTGAGCTCCAAGACCACCCTGAAGCCCCCCCCCTCAGCTGTCAGGGAGCAAATGTAACAACATTAGAGGAAACAGATGCAGCCTGCAGTCAGCTACCTGACACAGTGCAGAGTCAGAAACAACTACCAAACAACAACAACCATCTACCTACAAAAAGCCCAAACATTTGTCAGAATAACGTTAAATGTGATAGGACAGTACGTTTCGGAAAACAAACCCTCGGGGTGAAGAGAAAGAGAAAGTAGGTCCATTCCACATGTGGCTCAACATCACCTACTGCTCATCCTTATTAGATGTTCTGTCTCATTTCGAGGGTACATGGTTGTGTGCTTTTCTCTGGGCCGTCCACTTGTACAACAGGCCAGGTTTGTCTGTAACACGAGCACAGAGTGCCATGTTCTAAGGGTCATAGCATAAGAGCACACCAGGCACTCCCCCATTCAGCATTCAACGTAATGCTTTCACAGCTGAGAGTGAAAGGGAGATCCAGTGACAGTGCACTTAGTTCTGGGCACTCTGTTCTGGTAGTCTGGTCCTCCATCAGAGGCCCGTGGAGTGGACGTCCAGGCATTAGCCCCCTGAGAAGAACAGTCCAGGTAATGAGCCCAGCATGAAACAGCACTTACTGTACTCCTGACTGGCTGTCCACTGCAGAGGAATACGTCCATCCTCTGAACAGACACAGACTGAGGCGGTCATGATGGGGCCTCAGGGTGTTGGCTGAGATGTTGACCAGAGATCTTAGAGCACCAGTAGAGAAGATGGAGGAAGTCAATGACTTGCCAACGCTTCACTAATCTGTCTGGGCCTGGTTAAATATTACCAACTTATCAACAGATAATGCACTGTGAAAGACATTCATTGTCCTAAAGGTCTTTAACTTGACTACAAAAGAAATACTTTTAATATTGTCTTTAGACAAGACATTTAGCTGAGACAACCATTTACAAGAGCAAATTCAAAGTTAACAAGATATTGCTGATGACTGTAGACAAACCTTTGAATCAACTGCCAACAGTTACTGTGTGAGATGAGGCATTGTATTAATTATCTACTGTAATGATGCCCTTTGCTTTGCTTGGAGGCAGGTCAAGCTTAGCTGGCCTGTGCCACTGGCACAACTGTTCCAGAGCCAGAACCCAATTCAGATTCAATGAGCTATTCTGGCATCCGATGCATGACCTTTCATTTCACAGAAATGCCAGCTCTGTGAATGGTTAGGCTTATTACATAACGTTTGATATAGGTTTATGTTTTTCATGTTTTTTGATGTATCCTTAATATGGGGAAGAACAGGTTACAACAGGCAACATTCCTATCATAGTCCAACAAGAGATGAAACCTAAAGCTCATAATACCCTTTCAATGTTGTTAGAGCATGTGCACACATACCAGACCCTACATCTGGACTTTTGTTAGTAGGAAATTCATGATTACAGAAACATTTAAAATGAAAAGGGTCTGACCATATGCAGAGCTGTGTGGTTATATTCCCACTTTGTCCCCACCAAACTTAGTGTGTCCTTTCATAATAATATGCTGTCTTCCCCAACTTTTGTTTCCTAATGTCTAATTCAAATTAAAACACCAAATCAAAAAATATCCTCAGAACCTATATGACAAGTATGCGATCAGGTAAAGCAGTTTCCTGATGACATCACTTCCTGGAGTGACAGAAAACCTCCACGCACCTGCTCTTATAATCACACCCACCTCTCAGCCTTGTTATCTCAAGATCTAAGAAAATGTCCTTTCATCAAATCAAAAACCATACAAGAGTAACTTAGATTAGTAGTGACCATCTCCTCTATACAATAATGTCTACAATGATTCAGTCAACATTTGTACCTACTGTAGCCAGCTAGTTAGCATGCTAGCTAATAAACCGGCTTAACTTTAATCGAATTAGCAACGTTCACTGTCACAAAGTTAAGATCAGTCAAACTACTGAACGTCACTGTGCGTAACTCCTGCTTCTATAAAATAACGTCTGAAATAAACCAACGTTACAACTTTGGTTGGGTGAAAGCTGGTAGGTACTGTACAGTAAGTTATGGGCACAGCTTAATTTACAATCGTACTTGCAAATTCCACATCGGGTTTAACTATGAATAGCACTTAAAATCAGGGCGCAAACTGGAACTAAACCACAGCGAAGGTAAAGTTACAATACTGTACAGTAACTAATACATGTTGCCCTGCAGTAGTTTAGCTGTTCAGTGTGGCTACATTACTGTCATTAGTTGGCTTAGCTAGTAAGCTTGCATGGCGCCAACTAAAATACCGATACACATGCCCCATACAAATGTTAATACCTACAATGTTTGTTCTTAGTTATCCTGCAATCCCCACCACATTTCGGAAAGCGTGAGAGAAATATTTATTTTCTCACCTCTGTTCGCAATTCTGGGTTACTTCACAGCCCGTGGTAATGCTATATAATCCTAACATGAAGCCGACTAGTAGAAGTTCATGCTGCTTTTGCTGGTAAATTCAAACCCATCCCCCATTCACATTGGTGTGTAGTCGAAGAACTAAAAGTTACTTTAATTTTTTCTCTTCACCTTTTCCTTTCTTCCTGATAAAAGTAGTACTTCCCGCGAGCGCACAGACACTGTATTTCTGTTCAAACCCGTTTGCATGCTCTCCCCCTGGATTGCTTTGTTACGTTTTTCCTTCCCCACTCCGGTGACCGCAAGAAAGGATACACCGCATATGGGAAAGGGGGCGGGAGGACAGAGGGACAACAGACAGCCCCTTCGCTTGCCTTTCTTGCATTGGTCTCTACAGTATCTAGCATGAGCCTTCCGAATAGGGGTGGGCGGATCGATCCCAAAATATCGATAATACCGATATTACGTTTCGTGTTTGAAGATCGATACCACTTTCAGTTTCTCTCTTCTACACATTTCATCAAAGAATAGAACTGTCAAACCGTGCAAGCAACGTTATGTTGTTATTAGCACATAGTGCAGCCCCTCTGCTGTTGCTTGTGACTGTGCGGTCCAGGGTTGCCAGGTCAACTAGAAAATACTAGCCCAATGACTGCTCAAAAACAGCCCAAAATGTCTTAAAACTGGCCCAATATGTTTACATCGCTACTGAGTCAATAATTCAAATACTTTTTCACCCTATTCTATTAATTTCAGACAAATAAAAATACAAAGATGATCAGGAATGAGTTTGAGGATCAGCAAGAATGAGAGTACAGATGTATCGCAACTTGACAATAACTGAACTTTTGCTGTTCATCTACACTCACCTAAAGGATTATTAGGAACACCATACTAATACTGTGTTTGACCACCTTTTGCCTTCAGAACTGCCTTAATTCTACGTGGCATTGATTCAACAAGGTGCTGAAAGCATTCTTTAGAAATGTTGGCCCATATTGATAGGATAGCATCTTGCAGTTGATACCTTGGTTGTAACGAGTGGTTATTTCAGTCAAAGTTGCCCTTCTATCAGCTTGAAGCAGTCGGCCCATTCTTCTCTGACCTCTAGCATCAACAAGGCATTTTTACCCACAGGACTGCCGAATACTGGATGTTTTTCCCTTTTCACACCATTCTTTGTAAACCCGAGAAATGGTTTTGCGTGAAAATCCCAGTAACTGTGCAGATTGTGAAATTTCTCAGACCAGCACATCTGGCAACAACAACCATGCCACGCTCAAAATTTCTTAAATCACCTTTCTTTTCCATTCTGACATTCAGTTTGGAGTTCAGGAGATTGTCTTGACCAGGACCACACCCCTAAATGCATCGAAGCAACTGCCATGTGATTGGTTGAGTAGAATATTGCATTAAGGAGAAATTGAACGGGTGTTCCTAATATTCCTTTAGGTGAGTGTATATCCACAGCACTTTTCTCATGGTGTTTACTGCAACACTTTACTTTTTTTTAAATCACAAATACAAACGATTTTATTATTATTTGTTAGTGTTTAAAAAAATAAAAAGTTAACTTTTTTGCTATCTCATACGCTTATTGTGCTTTACTCTCATCTGCTGGGATGCTCCTTATCCATTCCATTAAACCCTTTTCTTTTTCCAAGTTTTTGCAATATTTTCTTCCATATTTTATAAATTTCCCTGACATTCAGAAAATTAAATGGTGTTTAGGTGTCTAGTATGCAAGTAAACATGATTTGTCTTCAGAAAACGTGTTTTTTTCTTCCTCACGTTTCTATAGAATACTGTGATGCAGTCTGATTTCTACTTTCTGATTAATTTAAATAACTCTTACTGTATTATGTTATACTTCGTTTACTTGTAACACAATTCTAAAAGTTTTATTAACAGTAAATATCAATATTAGTAAGTATAGTTTTCAAAATAATAAATATATGTAAATGGTTTGTTCCAGCCACCTGTATGGACCTCATATAAGAAGCAATAGCAGCGTTCACTTACATTTTAGACAGTTTGATAACATCATGTTGCAGCTAACTAGCTTGTTAACAGTTTTAAAAACGTTGGTTAACCCAGAACTATGTCTTGTGTATTTTGACAAATGCCTGATTATTTTCTAGAGCTATACATATTTAGATATAGGATCTGTAATAAAGAGCTCCACACCTCTTTTGGAAAATTACTAGGAACTCTATGGGGCAAAATTCCCCATACCCTTCTGAAATTTAAACAATGCTAAAACCTGCGATATCATGATCTGTACAAAGCACCAAATCAAATTCTGCGTTATCCGACATACCGTTGTTTCATGATGGATATACTATACTGCATATATCTTTTAGATAGTCTTTCCACAATATATTAATACTTCAGTCTGAAGAAGCACTAATCTGATTTGGTCACTGTTTGGACAACCAGTTTTAAAAATTAGATTTTAAAAGCAAGAGTGCGGATTCTGGGCATTGAGGCATGCAGTATAAACAATATTTTAGGTTATTATTATGCGATAACAGGTAGCCTACAGGTGAAAATCACTGGACTGACAATGTAAACCAAACCGGTTGTTGTACCCTTGAGCAAGACTTGTAACCTTAATTGCGTCTGTTCATTGCTCTGGATAACAGCATCTTTTAAATCATTCAAATGTTTGATAAGATCAAGGCGACATGGAAACAATGCAAGTAGAATCTAAGAATGACCAGTTGCTCAGTTTAGCTTTCATTTTTTCACTCGCCAATTTCGGATTATCCAATTCATCACAGCAAATCCTATCAGATTTAGGACAGTCGGTATTGAGATAGGTGTCTTCCAGAGCAATCTGATGCTGATCTGGTCCTTATGCTTCTTTCTGAACCATGAGGCCTAGACCGTAACCCTTATACCGTGGAAGGAACACACTTTCTGGCCTTCTGCTTAGCTTGAACTCACATGCAGCCAAGCCACCATAAGGAGTTGCTACATCTTGACAAGGCAAGGTAAAACAACTCTTGGGTTTCCTTTCACAGTATGTTTCAGGTCATTGTCCATCTGCGCTGTGAAGCGCTATCCAAATAATTTGCAGAATTTCATTTATACATTTTAGATATTTAGCAGACACTTCTCCAGATCGACTTACAAGTGCAATACATTTGAGTAAAGCTAGATGATACAAACACAACTTAGAAGTAAGAGCATTCTAATATTTGTAACAATTAATTGGCAAAAGACTGTGCAGGAATGAGGGTCATAAAAATAAACATCAAACTTTTTTAAACCTGTACTATGTAACTTTTTTAACAACTACAAAAATACATTTTGGATCTAGGGATGGAAAACATCAACTTATATTATAAAAAATATAGACAATTGTAGAATAGCTACTAATTTCCTAAAGTCATGGGATTGCCAGGAGCCCAGAGGTGGCAGAACAAAGTGCCTGTGTAGGGATGTAGGGTTTGAGCATTGCCTGAAGGCACGGAGAAACTCGTATTGTTGCTGCATATGCAACAATTATGGCCTTTTCAGCGGATACAGGCTTCATTCGGGAGCCGGTGGAGTGTGCGTATAATTGGGGTGACGTGGGAGAACTTGGGGAGGTTGAACACTAGACTGGCCGCTGCATTTTGAATTAATTGTATCGGTTTGGTGGCACACGCAGGGAGCCCTACCAAGAGTTTTAAATTCCATCATCCTTTGATCAGCTGTAAAGTATCTCCTAATAACTTGCCAAACAGAGGCAACTTTTACAAAATAATTTGTGACATTCATATGACATTTAGTGATTTATCATTATCATTTTTTGGTTTTTCACATACTTAATGAAGGGTTTAATGGGTGAGTTTGTGAAACAGGGAATATAATCCAATTGATGCCATTATGCAGTCTCTACTGTTCTGCCTTCTTGTATTTGCGGCAGTCCTTTGCCTGCTTAAAATTAATTCAACTACAATTAGATACATTTTTCTTCTGGACAGTTTCACTGGCAGTCAATAGTTGTTTTGTAAATAGTTTTGTTATTAAAATAAAAACAATGAAAACAAGCACAGAAAATACAATGTACACAAACAGAGCGAGCAAATAATATTCCCGTTGTCAAGTATTTTATTGTCTAGAAGCCAACTATAGCCGGCTAACGGGAGTCCCTGGTGTAGATGTGTGTCTGTGAGATGAGAGAAAGTCGTACCTTCTGGTCGGTACTGGGCAATGATGGTAACTGTCTGTCCGGCCCTTTTCAGGGCTGCAGCCGCCTGCTCGTGAGTAGCGTTCCGCAGGTTCACCCCATTCACCTAAGGCACACCACACAGGACATAAACCTTAGACTGACAGGTCAAAGGACCAACCAAAACGGCTCCTCACAAAGCTCAGGGACAGCGTGACTTTGACGTGAGGATGTGGAGCAGAGTCTCAGCCTCCTCCTTCTCTTGGATTACCAGTCGGATGATTCATTTTTAATCAGTGGAATTGTGACCTTAGCGTGATGACGAGTATCATGACTAGAGAAAATGGTTGGTTCACAATCACAGGAAGGCCGATGAGTGGATGTACCCTCCAGAAAGGTGCTTATTAGGGGCCTTGTGCTAGCTATATGTGATTATTCATTTAACTGAGCGCTGTGGCCTTGACTAGAAAATGGTCCAATATGTCATTTGGTTGCTTTGACTTTATGTACCCTTGTTTCCTCTGGTGTAAATCTTCATTGCTAATGCCAGTGACTGGTAGACAGCAGAGGGTACAACACAGGCAGGACTGCTTTTGACCAAATAGGGAGAAATAATGAACGCATCATAGTACCCATAACCCCTTGCAACGAAGCGTGATATTGGTTCCCCCATTAATTTCTTCTATTGGGGATTTCTATGCACCTCAAATAAGGTCTGTGTTTCATGTAGGTTTACCCCGCCTCAGCGTTGAGTCTCCAGTAAGTTGCGTCAACATTTTCACATCCATTCACTACAATGTAGATGTGTGTACAGGCAAGACATTGACAAACGTCACATACCCCTAGAGACATTTGTTGTAGTTAATATCTAAATTCTCTATGGCAGAAATGAATGTGAAATAGAGGAAAGAATCAATATATCACGTGATGCTGCTAGGTTTTATGGGGATTATGACTCATACTATTTGATTCCATTACCATGGTAACCATCAGCAGTAGCAATCTTATGGTTTTTATGATACGATGTGCTGCAAGTATGTTTTGAAGCAAATATCTGGTATGCGTAAGCCCTGCCTGCCGATGGTTGGCTGGCTGGTTGGCTGAGAGGACGGACGAACCACTGACCGAGAGTATGCGATCCCCCCGCCTCAGCTCTCCACTCAGGTCTGCCGGCCCCCCGGCCAGGATGAAGGAGACGAAGATGCCCTCTCCGTCCTCGCCGCCCACGATGTTAAAGCCCAGCCCCGTGGAGCCCTTGTGGAGCAGGACCTTCCGCGGCTCCCTGCCAAACAGAGCGACAGCGTCAGGGCGCGGGGCAGGACTGGGAGCAGAGGAGAGAGCGAGCCAGGTGACGAGAAAGACACAGGGAGGTAGAGGACAGGGAAGAACAGAGCAAAAGGAAGGTATGGAGGAGAAAAGACAGCAGGGCAGATGGTGGTTTAAAAAACACAGCTCCCCAAAACATCAGTTTATATATGGGTCCAACGTATTTACTTGAAAAAAGTGACACATACAGTACAGTATACAACTCATTTTGCTGTAAGCAATTCCAAACATTGGACTATGCTGGCAGAGATCTTGAGGAATAGCCTTTTCTATAGGTGTTTGAAAAAGTATACTTTTAAATACTTTTATAGGAAAAAAAAATCCCAGGTTGTGAGTGAATAATAAACATCCTTCTACAATTAGGACCAAAACATTTGGAAAGGCAAATGAAATACCCATATGAGCATGCTCACATGTGCTAAACAGACAGCAGCATATAAATAAAATAATTTAATGATTCTGAGCCTTTACCTCCAACAATGATCTGAGATTCAACGTACAACAGAGCCCACTATGACAGCCTATCTTCAGATGACACTTTGCCCTTTGAAGCACTGTTTCCGTGTCATGCACGAACACACGCAAACTCACACGCACATCCAATGAACATCCCCATGCGTGACTGGCCGTGCTGCAGCTCTGTCGTAGCTGTAACCACGGTGACTCATCATCACACTGTGTTGCTCTGAGGTCTACCCGCTGCTAAACCTTCAAGCCCCTCCCAAGAACATTCCTCAGACTAGGAGGAAAAGACACACCTCGCAGAACATCTGGAAGTTGAGACACACACATACACACATATACTCGGCCCTCACAGTATGCCCACTGCGTACAAACACACACATTATATCACACACACTATGCCACACAGAGCTTTCCACATTGGTGCCAGTAGTCTCTTCTCACCCAGTTCTCTGACCTGCACTCCAACTCACCCCCCAATGACTGAAAGTTGCTGAAAAAACCAATGGGAGACAAGAACGCACACATTTCCTCCCAGAATAGGTCTGAGGTAATTATAGTAAAAACATGATTTATTATGGATGAATTCTGAATAAAAAATCTGTCATTTACAACATTGATAGATATTTGAATGTCTTTGATATATACTTTAATCAATTTAATGTGACATTGGTGATTTTATATATTGTCATGGATTGGTGTGGTGTAATGGAGAGAGGGAGACCCAGGCAGGTAGATGGTCGATTGTTGCTTGTTTAATGAACAATCCTGGAAAACATACATTAATGCAGTTTCAGGTGAACAGCTAAAACGAGTGCACAACGAGTATACTTATATAGCTTACTATGCTCACACAGTGGAATAAACACTGACAGCTAACATACAAGTAAAGAGCGTACGCATAAACTTCCAAAATCCAACAACACTCTGTTCACAACTTACATAGTAGCTCCCGGACAGCCTTCTAACATCATGACTCTGTAACAATATCCGACACCTCTCTCTAGTTTGGCCACTTTTAATAGAGATGGGGGCCAGATGGCTCAGGGGTTAGGGAGTCGGACTAGTAGTCGGAAGGTTGCCGGTTCGATTGTCTGTCTGTGCCAAACATTGTTGTGTCTTTGGGCAAGGCACTTCACCCTAAGTTGCACCAGGGAGAATGTCCCTGTAATTACTGTAAGTCACTCTGGATAAGAGCGTCAGCTAAATGACTAAAATGTAAATAGAGAGCCAACTGGCTAATAGAAAACGGCTGAACGTAACCATTAATCATCAGATCTACAAGATACCAGCCTAACCTAAACCTATCCCTAGAGATGCCTAAACTAGAGAGAGTTGTCACATTCTTAAAGGGACATACCACATGAAAAATTAAGAAATAATAATACACCATGCAATGCACTGATAAAGAAAACACCAACTAAAATGAATACATACATAAATTAAACTAATATATATAAGGAGTGATTTCTCAGTTCCTGTTTACGCCAGCCCTACCTGGGCTGGGTGTTACATATATATAAAAAATGAAATCTCTCAGTTTTTTTTTAACATTTGACCGGTAGTGTTTATCTATCTTTTTGACAAAGACCTTTTGAGAAAAACATTAAGGACTTAAAGACGAGTAAAAAAAACAAAACCACAGCAGAAATGAGAAATTGTCTTAAAATGTTTTCACAAAGAGCAGCATCACAGAAAACGACAGACCAAACAGCCTCTTCGAGCTATCCAGAGGAGCTCCTTGTACTCCACACAATCTGAACAGACCCTCCCATTTAGATAGACACCATCATCACCATGGTTACCTATGGTTCCTGTTTTTGTTCCTGAATGAAAGTCGCTTCCTCAGCCGCTCTGGGTGACATCCCTCACACGACATGGAGGAGGAGATATTTACAGTGAACATGGTGGATCCTTGATGTTGCACATCGTTTATCGGCCCCTACACTGCTGGTGCCCGGGGCTCCGATTCAGGCTCACACACCCAGGGTGTTGTGAGTATGACGGGAAGCAGGTCCATTTCAGGCGGTCACACTCCAGTCCTCAACAACATTAGACTTAATGATCACGCCCCTGCAGACTAGACCAGAGCCATTGCTTCAGAACATTACCACATCCTACAGGAAACGTGCCGTGTAGGTTCCCGTGCCAACCTTCTTCCTCCCGTCGCCTAGGCTTCCTCAGAGGCTCACATCAAAAGGAAGAATGCACTTGGATGACTGACTACTCAAACTGACACATTCTGCCGCACCATGTCGTCAGCTACACCGTTCAGTCTGAGACTGTTGTAGTCGTTTATCTTAGGTAAAAGTTAGTGCCGTTCACCTCCTAGACAATGTGAGCGGCAAAGCTAAAGGCACGTTCCCTAAATGTTTTTTCACCCACAGCTCCAGCCATCCCCTTGGCTTTCCTGTTCAAGTCAGAACAGTTGGAGGTACTCTGGTCCAGACTCCTTTACAAATAAGTTATTGACATCCCAAAGGATCTTAGGAAGCCAGGCAATGATTTTGCCTGGAGGACCTCTTAATTCCATACTTCCCCACTCTACCCAGCTGATGGTGGTGTAGCAGCCCTCCACCCAGAGGCAGCTACACCAAATCAGGATGTGTCCATCAGCCCCGCCCTCTGGAGACACCCCTGACATCACATCCTCAACGTCGTGACACAGTCGTGACCGGTCATTAGCAGGAGCCTGACGTCATCTCATGGCAGAACACCAGGAGCGTCGTGGGTAAATGAGGGATTTTTGTTCCAAAGTTGGTGCTCCCACAGTAGATGTGTGCTGACTTCAGGGAAAAAAAGGCTCAGGCAGTTCCGTGAAAAAAGCAAGTGAATTCCAAAAGTTATGAACACAGGGATCAAGCACTCCCTTTCTGTCACATGACCCTTCTCCACCCCCCCGTCTTTTCATCTAGGCCAAGAATGTAAACAGTTATTTTGGTAAAAAATGTTAGCTCTCTACGCATGCTTATACACTCGCTCCATGCCCTGCTATTGGCCTGCCTCTTTCTCCCTCTCCTTCTATCATTCTGTATGTCAGTCCTTGTGGCCAGCTAGAGTAACCCCCCCCCCCCACCCTCCACTAAGCAGAGGGGCAGAGGCAGCCCAGTTGTAACACTGATTGGAGGCTTGAGCTGTAGGGTTCATTGGGTCGCACTGCCCCAACGCTGGGCGTCTCTGTTCTGGCTGGCTTCCTTCCCTCAGCCCGGTAATTGGCTCTGCTTGGCTGATTAATGGTGGATGCTGCAGACAGCCATTTTCCACAAACACAGGGAGACGTAGTCTCTCTGGAAAACATTAGCTCCCTCTCTCTCGCAGGCAGGACGGAAGCCCATTGCATGTTCCAGAGCTGGCATAAACAGATGAAAGAAATACTGCACTCTTACTTTTTCTAGTATTCCCATTCACACTCTCTGGTGGATCCTAATCACACTGCCTGTCTCTTCCCAGACCAGCAATTTAATTCTAATTTGACATGGAAGCAAAGTCCTCTCTGCTAGGGCGACAGACAGTTATTTCAAGCCTCTCAGGGTGGCTAAGAATAAACCAAGCGCGATGAATGATTAACAGTTTACATTCACTGGGGCATTCAACTCAACCTGAACTGTGATTACCTTGTTCAAATCTCGTCTCTCTCTAGCCGAACCCCTGTCGGTTATAAATGGTTTTCAGAGGCCACTGAAAAAGGCTAATATTTATACCTGTTGCTATATCCTGTTGGTGCCAGGTCAAAGGTCAAGCAGATTTACCTCAAGAACAACATGAGGAGTTACTGTGTAGCACACCAGCTGAACATCTCTGCCTAGCCCTGTTGTGTTGACAGCAGCTGAACATCTCTGCCTAGCTCTGTTGTGTAGCACACCAGCTGAACATCTCTGCCTAGCTCTGTTGTGTAGCACACCAGCTGAACATCTCTGCCTAGCTCTGTTGTGTAGCACACCAGCTGAACATCTCTGCCTAGCCCTGTTGTGTTGACAGCAGCTGAACTGCACGGTTGCACAGTTCAGGTGGGGCCATTGTTCAATTTAGACATGCTTAAACACACAAAACTAAACACATACCACACACACACAAAACTAAACACACACAAAACTAAACACACACCACACACACACAAAACTAAACACACACCACACACACACAAAACTAAACACACAACTTACACACACAAAACTAAACACACACCACACACACACAAAACTAAACACACACCACACACACAAAACTAAACACACACCTTACACACACAAAACCCCATCCTGCTCATGAGGTTGATTAAAACCAGAAGGTACTAAATCTCAACGAGATAACCCTGGAAGAATAACAGCCACATTGCCTATGAAACAAAAGGGACCCGCTAAGATCTACATGTAAGTTTGCAGCGTAGTCGGATCCCTACGTGCACAATACCATCCACCCCGGAGAGGCGGCACCAGATGGAGATCACCGTGTCTGCAGCACCACTGAGGTAGCACCGGTGGGCAGAGTGCCGATGCTATGAATCCCTCGCTCCATCTGACTCATCCCTTCACACGACGCCAAGCTCCACACAGGTACAGTACCCTGGAACAGCTCGACTGAAGGAAAACTTGAGACCAAACCTCTGTGGAGATCCTCCTGGGCAGGGCTGCAGGAGGAGCCTCCGTCTGAATGTGATGGATGCAGATGTGGATCCAGTCTGACTGGACTGGGGGTCAGTTTGCACGGTCACCGTGACAACGTCACTCTGGTTCGGTTCGGAGCGGGTGTGACAGACCGCCGTGGCCCCGGAGAGAGCGGAGCGGCTGCGCGGGTCAATGTCGGCACTGCGCACACAGCCACATGTGTGGGCGGATTCGTGTGTGTTATTGTGGGTCGTGAGGGAGCCAGCATTCATGTTTGTTTGTATTTGTGTGTAGGAGTGTGTGTATGCGTCAGCACATTACGAGGGGTTGTCTGAGTAGATCAGTGTGTGTGATTGGTGCTGGCAGTGTGGGCAGCCTGGTGGGTGGGGTGGGGGCAGATGAATCACGACAGCTGCAGGAACGTCTACCCTGAGTCGGACCAGCCTATTCCTTCCCAATACATTTACGGTCAAACCACGGCCCACTGTTTATATATACATAAGGACAGCAGCAGGGGAACATTCCTGTGAAGCAGAGCTGTAAGTGTGTGATGACAGCCTCCAGTAACCCCCCTCCAATACTGTCTGTTCACCTTAACACCACAGTCTGTCCCCAGCTTGACCAGGAAATTAGGACACTCCCATACAGCAAAGTAATATGGCAATATATGTGTATACTACCTGTTATCATGGCAATATGTGGGTAACCGTACATAATGGAAATTTCCCGCGCATTACATAGTCAGACTTACGGATATGGCCATTCAAATGTCAACTTTCGTACGTATTGAATTGCCGTTCTACCGGAACATTTCCAAGTATAGACCAATCAGTTACAATTTAAAGTACTTTGGGAACGTTTAGTTTAGGGATAACATGCGAGATTGCTGCGGTTAAGGTTAGGGTAATTTGAGGTAAAGAAATGGGTTAGGATAAGGTAAACTGACTTTTTAAAAGTTTTGTAAACGACTGAAAATGAGTTATTGTCATTTTTGGAACATTGAAGATCTGCTTTATCATGTGGAAATGCAGGCCATCCGGGCATAATGTGGTTTGCATTGGCCTGCTAGAAAATGCAGGGATGTCCCTGGAAAAAATGACGTCTGGATTGCAGCATATAGTACGTTACTCCAAAATGTGTACAAATAACAAAATTACAAGGCAAAGTGATGCTGCTTGAGATCTCATGCAAACCTCTGTTTCACGACATATAACCGGCAAGCTTCCGCCTTCACGTCTGACTCCCAAACCAGTGATCTACAGTACCATGTACAGTTACAGAGCCTGTCCCGAACACACTACCTGCTTTATAAAAACAATGATTTAACCAGATATATTCACAGAAAGACACAAAACCCAAGAGTGGGTGGAGAATGTCTGCACTTCACCAACAAAATACACTGTCAGGCACCCAATATTCATCCATGACATCATGGTGATCGGTGAGAAAGGTATGACAAACAAAACATGCTTATATGGCATCACATAAAACCAAGCTACTAAACCCACACAGATAAAACCAATCACACACACAGACAGACAGACGGAGAGACAGACATTCTATCCAAATATCCACAGCGGAGGGCTTTCGTGGGGAAGCTAGGACAATGACAGCGGCTTGGCTGGTTACTCGAGCCTGGTTTAGACTCGGCTCTTAACAGATGGAAGTGAGCAGCTTGTGGTGCCCTGTGGAGACAGTACTGTCTCTGTCAAGGGCAGGTATGTCTCTGCTTCAGATGCTACTGTTTTATCATTCAGTAGCATACATGATCTGCATGACAACTAATTCAATGTATATAGCCTTGGCACATAGTATATTTACTGTATAACCATAACACATATAGCACACGTATACTTACCCTCAATGTATAATGGTACTGGAATATAACACGGATTGAATGTAGGATAAAAGGTAGGTCTTTGCTCTAAAAACTAAAAAACTACTATTTCAAATCAGTGTAGAACTAATATAAAAAATGTAATGGATTTACCGGAATCAGTGACAAAATAAGGCAGTGTTTCTGTTTCCGTGTCTTTATTCAGACAGGTAGTCAAAGCAGACAATTATGTAGCAAAGCCACCGTGGTTTTGACAAAGCCGTTCAATGACAGCAATGCCACATCACAGTAAAGACTGTTCTAGTTTTAGTGTCAGACATGAACATGTAGAGCTAACTGTCTAATTGCAGACCATCGGCTTTCATACTCTCCAAAATTCTTGGTGCAGCTAGGTGTGAACCCAGTAGAACCGAGGAAACATACAGGAGTCAGGTTTTTGGAAAGGACATGTGTTCCCTGGGAATGGTGGCCTCAGAGCCACGTAGATTTGATAAAATGGGATGTGGCTCTATGGCGTCTCCCCTGGAATAATATCTAGGCTTCAGACATATTGCTAAACCTGTGGGCCCTGCCCTACATAGTGGCCATGGCAATGCGCCTGTAACCACCCCCCTCCCGTCGCCAGGCGCCGCAGTCTACTGCCAAGCCCTGATGCAGGTGTGGTGAGGGGGTGGAAGTTGGGCAACACAAGGCTGTAGCTAGGTTGTAAGGCTAGCTAAGCGTAGCGATGACACTGGGTTAGTACCTGCCAGAGAATGGGGCGTGGCCAGAATAGAAGTCAATGTCCTGGGGGGCCCCCCCGCTGTCCCCACGTGGTTTATGGATGACACTGTAAAGAGGTTCAGGCCTGGGGGAGTACAGAGATCACAGTAAATGGGGCTTGAGTAGGACACAAACACAGAACACACATGTTCACAGAGAAACAAACACACAACGCACCAAGTGGACAGATGTGTAATCTGCCCCAACACAAACCCTAAAACACACATTCAGATGTACATGTACTGTAGCCACACACCCACCATCACTGTACACATCTCACAACATCTCTCACACACACACACACACACACACACACACACACACACGTAACCAAGGGCATGTGTAGTTTTCAACAGGATTGTGAAAGCTGTGAGAGATGTTTGGCCGACATGACAGAAGGTAAGTTAGGTGAAGTAAATATGGGACAAGCGTGGGGCTATTCAACGCCACCTCAGACCGACCCCAACTCTCTTTACCCAGCAGGGTCAACCAGAGACAAACACACTGACACCACATTGGAGGCCCACTACAGTACATCCATGAACATACACACCATAACACCAAACCTATCCACAGCAACAACACCGGGGAACATCAGGTACACCAAGACCAAATAATAAATATCCTACTTCACTCTGGTGGCACTCTGCTATTTTGTCACTAGAAAGTGACTGACCCTCTATTGTCAATGTCACTCAAAACATCCCTTTTTTTATTATACTGCATAAAGTGCCCTCCAAGTCAAAATTCAAACATGAATATGAGGCAAGAATACAGAATGTCACCTTTTACTTCTGGCTTTCTCAAAACTGTTTAATCATCTAAGAATGATAACACTTTCAGCATTCCATTCCCATTTTATGTGAGCATAGGTTTTGGGACAATTTACGTTAATGTTCAATGTAAGAAGTATAAATAAGCTATAAAAGCTAATATTTAGTCGCAAATCCCCAATAACTGCATTGAGTCTTTTACCCACTGACAATGAAATTTCTTCCCTTAATGAACTCCTTGGTCATTAATTGTGCTGCTTCCATCATTTGTTACATCATCAACCAACCTCTGTGAGCCCATTCCAGAGACTTCCATGCATGCCATGACACTACCCCCACCATGACTCACAGGTGATGGTTTGGATTATCTGCACTGCCTTGGTATCTCCACCTTTGCCTTTCCATCACTTTCATATACAGTAGGTTCAACTTTGTCTCATTTGTCCATAAAACTCTTTTCCAAAACTGTTCTGGCTGATCTGTGAAACTGGCCTTTCTGCCATTTACTGCTGATCACGTATTTGCATCTTGCAGTTTAGCCTTTGTAATTCTGGGAACAGTAGATTGTGACACATTCTCCACAGAATCGTGGAGGTTGTTGGCAATTTCACTTAAACCATATTTAGGGTTTGTTTTTCACAGTTCTTATTATTCTTCGGTCATCAACTTCTATTGTTTTCCTTGGTCAACCTGGTAGTTGTCAATTACTGAAGACACACATGGTTTCTTTTTTTTTCACGACATTCCAAACTGTTAATTTTGCAATGCCTAAACGTTGTGCTTTTTTTCTAATTGAGTTAAATATTTTCTATTAGCATCCAAATGTATTGCTTTTCTTTCATAGACAGCTTCCCTGTCCTCATGCTGGATTATGCTTTCTGACACTAATTGCAGAGTCCAAAAACAAAGGCAAAGGATGGAAATGAGACTACACAATCACAGCTCGTTAAGGTTTGATCAATCAATGCAACAGGAAACACCTGATCAATTAGAAACACCTGTGAGCTGAATGTCCCAATATTTTAGCACACATACATATGGAGACTGAATAATGAACTGAGTAATAAACAACAACAACAACATAATATAAAGATTACAAAAAATGTACTGACCTGGTGAAGTCTTCCTCCCCCAGCATGTGACGTGGGTCTGGAGAGTACCTGGAGGGCGTGACCTGGGGGGGCTGGCTGTAGACCGGCTTGGGTTCCATGGCTCCCATGTAGGCCATGCCTGAGTTGTGGCTGACGTGGTTGTCCACCATGGTGGGGAAGGCTGGAGGGAGGGCAGGGAGGGCCAGACCAGTAGAGGGAAAGGAAGAATGACTAAAACAGTGGTCCCCTATAGGCTTGTTCCTCAAACATGCTTTTTATTGGACAGACTCAGACAGGCCCCTCCCTGTTTATTCAAAAACAGAACAAAACAGAGAGAGACCTACCTGAATTAGTCCAATAGGCTAAATGTAACTAAATGTTGTTTTGACTTAATAAAAAACCCTGGGAGCACTGCTTCATGAATTTACCAACTCACACAATAACAACATACATACATATGGGTGACAAATTAAAGGAGCACTGTGTGGAACTTCGCAGAGTGAAAAGCAGAACAACTTTCTCTTTCAGTGACCAGCTTCCAAGAGCTGTAGAACATGTATTTCCTGATATTAAAAAATTAGGGTAAAATACTTTAGATGGGATAATGATTTCCTAGACTGTGCAGTGCATATTTTGCCATTTGAACAGAAATGTCAGTGAAGATATGAAAAAGTGTGGTTCCAAAGTGTTTGTAAATTGGCAGTGGCCAGTCCGTCTTTAAAAAAATGTGTACTTTAGGCTGTCCTTTTTTTGTCACAAAGCACTGCATAGTGTAGTATAACATTATCCGAAACACTATTATTGAGGGAATAACGAGGGAATATCTTTTGGAAGAATGGTGCTCTATCCCTCCAGTAGAGCTCCAGAGACTCCACGCTAAGGAGCCAGCAGCATAGAGCCCTGTATTCCACTGCTGGTTTGCTTCTAACGCTAAACATTAGTCCCTGGATGGGAGACTGATGCTACTGGAAGAGTTGTTGGAGGGCCAGTAGGTGGCACACTTCCCTCTGGTGTAATGATTATTTCCAATGCCCCAGGGCAGTGATGGGGACATCTGCCCTGTGTAGGGTGCCGTCTTTCGGATGGGACGTTAAACGAGTGTCCTAACTCTCTGTGGTCACCATGGCATTACTAATCGTAAGAGTAGGGTTGTTGACCCCGGTGTCCTGGACTAATGTCCAATCTGGTTTCACATCTGAAGTTGAGCAGCTGACATTAATCTTGAATCTAGAAAGTCCCTATATTTACTTTCCCTCATGGGGGCTACCTTACTCATGACTTGGATTTCAAATCCGCTGTAGATCATCTGACTAGGTGTTACAGATGGCTTAATTCACTTAATTTTTCTGAACAACAAGACAAATGAAAGACTGAAAAATAAAATAAACACCCTAACCCTAACCCTAACTCACAGTGTTAAAAAAGAAATTGAAGCAACAAGATCATAACAAAGCCAATAGTGTGTGTGTGTGTGTGTGTGTGTGTGTGTGTGTGTGTGTGTGTGTGTGTGTGTGTGTGTGTGTGTGTGTGTGTGTGTGTGTGTGTGTGTGTG
>JACXGM010000586.1:0-26935 GCA_016801145.1 Umbra pygmaea
GCATAACACATTCATCAAACTTTCATAAACAATACATTTTTACAAATACACACTTATATTAATACACACTTATAAATCAATGTCAAGGAGCAATGGAAATAAAAGTACGACATTACGGCCGCCATCTTGTGACTTCGTTTAGCTAGGAAAACTCTGCTAGTTTCTAACCCAATAAAACACACATTTTCTGCCTCAAACTATCTCAGATAATGTTCCAACTAGTTTTATAGTGCTTCGAAAGATATTTTGGTATAGTAACACACTTAGTAACCTCTTTTGATTCAGGAAAAGGAAAGACAGGGTACATTAGTTGTGTCCGTTCAGCAGGCTGTCTTCTCTTCTGTCTGCGGAACGGAAGCCTTGGTCGTTATTACATTTGATACCAATTTCACCTGTTCGCACATACATAAGTTCTTGCATAATTTTATTTTAGTTAGTTCTTAGTTATTGCCTTGATAATAGAAAATATGAGCTAGACATCACGTATGACAGTTGCCAAAGTGAGATATTAGCTACAAAATGACCAGATCCTGCCATGAGCTATATAGGAGACATATCTTGTATGCACATATAGGGCTTATATGTGGATATAAAGGAGCAATACAGGAGACATATATGGCCTGTATATGCACATATATGCACCTCACTTTTGCCTATATGTGACATATACACACATATATGCAGCATATATAGTATTATATAGGGAGCAACTCTCGACTCAGTCCCCAGATGGTCGCTGTGTGTGTGAGCGTGTATTTAGGTGCAGACCATAAAAGCAGACAGATAATAGGCTAACTATATTTTCCTCTATACCTCCATCTGACATATACTGGGGAATAAACGTGGTCACAAACAGAGCTCAGTTTAATGTACTGTAATGATGTTTCATTCAAATTAAAAGGTATAAAAGTACAACACTTTAACCGGACAATGAATCACAAATTACATACCAAGAAAATATGTTGTCCTAGAATCCTTCTGCCCTACGGCCTAAGACTATACAGTTTAATCTATATAATCTACCCTAATACAATGATATTGCATAAACATGCTAGGATTATCGGTTAACGATTAAGACTCCCAGAACTAAACATACAATAGGTTTTACCCTCTCTGTTCAGGTATCGCCCTCCTCCCCTGCGGTGTCAGAATGAGGTCTGTTTCTTCTGGCTAAAACAATGAAAACATGCAGAAACGGTATTGCCACATTTACATTAATTAAATTATTCCCAGACTCTTGGTCGCCACCTTGGTGGTAACACTGTTAAGGCAAACAAACAGGCTTATGAATTGAAATTAATTGAAATTACGCTGCTCAGTGAACGAGACGTTGGTCTCTGTGGATCTTCACAGATATTTTGGTTGCTACCTGTAGAGTGAAGCATACAGTGCCTTGCGAAAGTATTCGGCCCCCTTGAACATTTCGACCTTTTGCCACATTTCAGGCTTCAATCATAAAGATGTAAAACTGTAATTTTTTGTGAAGAAGCAACAACAAGTGGGACACAATCATGAAGTGGAACAACATTTTTTTACCAAATAAAAAACGGAAAAAATTGGGCAAGCAAAATTATTCAGCCCCTTTACTTTCAGTGCAGCAAACTCTCTCCAGAAGTTCAGTGAGGATCTCTGAATGATCCAATGTTGACCTAAATGACTAATGAGGATAAATAGAATCCACCTGTGTGTAATCAAGTCTCCGTATAAATGTACCTGCTCTGTGATAGTCTCAGAGGTCCGTTGAAAGCACAGAGAGTATCATGAAGAACAAGGAACACACCTTGGATACAGAAAGATTTCCCAAGCTTTAAACATCCCAAGGAGCACTGTGCAAGCGATAATATTGAAATGGAAGGAGTATCAGACCACTGCAAATCTACCAAGACCCGGCCGTCCCTCTAAACTTTCAGCTCATACAAGGAGAAGACTGATCAGAGGTGCAGCCAAGAGGCCCATGATCACTCTGGATAAACTGCAGAGATCTACAGCTGAGGTGGGCGAGTCTGTCCATAGGACAACAATCAGTCGTATACTGCCCAAATCTGGCCTTTATGGAAGAGTGGCAAGAAGAAAGCCATTTCTGATATATATTCATAAAAAGTGTTGTTTAAAGTTTGCCACAAGCCACCTGGGAGACACACCAAACATGTGGAAGAAGGTGCTCTGGTCAGATGAAACCAAAATCAAACTTTTTGGCAACAATGCAAAATGTTATGTTTGGCGTAAAAGCAACAAAGCTCATCACTCTGAACACACCATCCCCACTGTCAAACATGGTGGTGGCAGCATTATGGTTTGGGCCTGCTTTTCTTTAGCAGGGACAGGGAAGATGGCTAAAATTGATGGGAAGATGGATGGAGCCAAATACAGAACCATTCTGGAAGAAAACCTGATGGAGTCTGCAAAAGACCTGAGACTGGGACGGAGATTTGTCTTCCAACAAGACAATGATCCAAAACATAAAGCAAAATCTACAATGGAATTGTTCACAAATAAACATATCCAGGTGTTAGAATGGCCAAGTCAAAGTCCAGACCTAAATCCAATTGAGAATCTGTGGAAAGAACTGAAAACTGCTGTCCCCAAATGCTCTCCATCCAACCTCACTGAGCTCGAGCTGTTTTGCAAGGAGGAATGGGCAAAAATTTCAGTCTCTCGATGTGCAAAACTGATAGAGCCATACCCCAAGCGACTTACAGCTGTAATCGCAGCAAAAGGTGCCACTACAAAGTATTAACTTAAGGGGGCTGAATAATTTTGCATGCCCAATTTTTATTTATTTATTTATTTAACTTTTATTCAACCAGGTAAGTTGACTAAGAACAATTTCTTATTTACAGCAAAGACCTGGGAGCAATTAGGGGGAAGTGCCTTGCCCATGGACACAATGACATTTTGCTCAGTCGGGAATCGATCTGGCAACAGTCTGACTACAAGTCTGACTCCCTAACCACTGAGCCATCTGCGCCCCGACTGCACACATCACTGAGCATGTGACCAACCAACTTTGATTTGATGAATTTTACAAAAAGGAAAACATTTTCTAAATGGCTTAAGTCTTGTGTTCAGGGGCGCTGTAAAGGGGGGGTAAAGGATGACGATTCTCGGGGCCCATGACTAAGAGGGGGCCCAGAGAAGCCCTGTCTCAGCTGTGTTGGGGGCCCTGTCAAGATACTTTTAATGGGGCCCAAAATCCTTAGCAGCGCCCCTGCTTGTGTTGCTAAGTTTGAACCAGACATGTTGTTTTGTTCATGCTCAACTAGGATGTTCCTCAACTCATCCAGTGTTCCCTGGTCTACATTGGGCATTCAGCCCAGCACAGACAGCTCAGGAAATAGTTTGTTTGAAGTAAGAAGAAAAGAGTGACACACAAATGTAATTCCAGTTCTTTATTGAATAGTTGCTAAGGTAAAGGGGAACACACAACAATAATCCTAATTATGTCTACATATTGACACACATAAACTGAACTGAATAGTTCATAATGTGTGTTCTCTACAATTCTAATAGCTGTTGGTGTTTCTATCATGCCTCTGGAATTAGAAATAAATTGATGGGAATCCCATTTTGAGGGGTATTATTATTTGTAAGGTGGTGAAGTGTAGTGAACGCAGGAGTGTAACAGCTTGTGTAACAGGAAACCGGCCAGGAACTAAAGAGTCTTATACCGAGCCCATAGAACACAGACCCCTGAATTGTGCCATCCTGGTCCCTCTCAAAGTCTATTTTATTTGTAGTACACCACCCTCGTTGTAACATGGTGGGTAGTATCGAGACTGAGGTGCTGGTATTCCTCCTCCTCAATCTCTCTGCCCAGCTGGGTTACACAAGCATCGCCTGTCTCACTGCCGTGTGCCATCATTGATTAGAAGCGCTACTTCCTGGTTGGATGTTTTGGTTTCATCATGGAATTCGCTGTCTCACTGCTTCACATTCCCTGTGTTCAGTTATACTGTAATGTGGTGGAGTGTAGTGGAAAGAATGTAGGAGTGTAACAGCTTGTAAGAGAGGAGCCAGACACAGGCGATTCATGTTCCTTATTTTATTCAAGGTCGTGCATACGAAAAATAAAGAATCTAAGCCAACAATACTACTAATTAACAGCACGAGTGACAGTGATGCCCAAAATAACAAACCTTTATGTCTACAAGGCGACAATCACTCACTGTACATAATGTAGTACAACAAGGAATGAGCAATTGCTGAGTTTACATAGATTTAAACCTTCTCAGGACGAATACTCGCTAGTACATTAACATAGTACCAAGATAAATGAGCAATAGCTGAATTAACATAGAAAGGTACTGCTCAAATGGGATTTACTATACAGGTAACAATAACACAAATGCGATGGGCAAACACAGCAACTAAATACACAGAGTAATGAATGGTTTGCTGACAGCTGACAGAAAACAAGACATGCTTTTGGTCGGATATTATGTAATGGTTGGGAGAACTGCAACAAACAAGCAATCATTCTAATAAGTCCTGATTGGCATATGCCACGGCATGGCATTACGATTACTTTGATTATTTTTAATTGACAGCACAAGAGGAAGCATACGCCTGGGAGACAGATAGGAAGGGCAGAGACAGTGGCCTGAGTCAGGGATTGAACCCCCATCACCAGGGGTGAGTCGGGGGGCTTAGACCGCTACGCCAACTCCGGCAAAAATTGAATCTCTGTTTGTATTTTCTGAAAGTGTATACAGTCCCAAAAGTCAAAATGAGAATAGTTTACTCAGTTTGCGTCATATTTGCTATAAACACATTTTCTTTAAATGGGAGCAAGGTCACTGTTTTCCGGTAGCCAAACTTGTACCGGTAGATGACTAAATGATTAGAAGACTGTATTGTATATATAAATACAATTTTAATTTTAATTTTTTATTGTATTGATATATATGTTGCTGGACACAGTATCTCTGTTGTTATTTCTTTTCTGTCAATCATTATAAATAAAATAAAAACACATTTAAAAAATAATAATAATATAAACGAAGACTGCACTGTAGTGCTTATGGTGTTTTTGTAGCAATGCCTCCTTTATGTGTAAGTAAAGATTGTGATTGTGTGTGTCTAAGGAGGTGGTTTTTTTCAAGTACCTGAATGTGAGATGTTGTAGCTACCGTGTCACGGCTGAATATTTGCCCAAGTCTGCCCCTGCTATCAGGTCTGGTTGTTCAGAGCAATATTCTGGACCAGAGGTTCACTGAACCTGGGCATCTTCTTTAAACTATTTTGGAAGTAAAAAGCTGTATTTTTTGTTACTTATCTCCCTTTTTCCACTTCAATCTTTGCTGAATACATAAGAACATACCTATGGCCTTTGTGTAAACAATCACTCAGTGACTAAGACAGCCTGACAATCAGTCCTTTCACTGTGCTTTTCCAGGACCATATATCTGCCATCACATCTTCTAGAAGGGCTGTTGCCAAAACAGAGCTGTGAGACAGATGAGACAGGTGACTGTGTCAAGGGCTTGTCTTACAGTCAACCAAGGCCTTTTACATGGGACACAAGTCTTGACTGATCGCATCAATGAATGGGTGGCTGAATGGTAGTAATATTGTCTGCATGTGTAAGGACTTTACAATCAACAGATTGAGATGTTCTCAAGTAAACACTCACTAATATTCTTAATGTTTAAGTCACATGGTACCTTCTGCTTCCTTTCCACCAGTTAGATTTAGTCTGGAACCTGTGCATTAGTCTGATAGGGATCTAAAGCCTTCAATGATCTAATGCTGTCAGTGTTGGTTCTGTGTGATAGATACATTGCATTTATTATGTTTTAGAAAATATGACACACTCCGTCAATGGGTGTAAATGTCACATGACAGTCGTAAAAATTGTCTCTGATAAGATCTCATCTTGTTTCACCTGTCAACATGCTAACTTCACGTCTGTGGGGATCCTTGACTCTTAGTGTTGTAATAGGAGAGAGCAATCTGTAAATACGTGCTTGAAGTTACATACTTTCATCTTGGGTATCAAACGGTTGGCAGAGCACCAGTGTACGTAACCCAATGAGCTACCAGCAGTAAAGGGGGTGAACAGGCTCTGAAGCATAACCTCACTCAGTGTCTGTCAAGATCGAGGGGAACGTCTTTACGAAATCAATTTTCTGCTATCGTTTTCTTCAACTTCCTATCTTCTTCTTTCTAAATGTCTCTTACTCTGTCTCTTTCTCTCTCTGTGTTACTGAACAAACAGTATTGCCTGGTTCCCATCATTAGCATTAAGACCTCTGTCTCTCTTCTTGGGTTCAACTGACCTTTTCCCTCTGGATAATGTTTTGTCATCCGGTACTGTGATATTATGTGAATCACACGGCGTTGGGCTGGTGTGGTTTCTTGTAAGTGATTTATCACCTGTTTGGTTGAGCGGTGTGGTGAAAAAGGCGAGGCAGAGCGGTTGGTTCCTCTTAGCCTGACGTGCAGAGAGCATCTGGTGCAGAAGGGTTAATTGAGGGCGATTAAGGTGATTAATAGGTTTGTTTGAACTGAAAACCCAAGACAGAACAGCTTGTGTTACAGCCCAAATATTTTGAGGAAAAAAGCCATCAGCCTAGCGTGGGTGGAGAGGTTTTGAGCGGTTGAAGTGAGGGGGCCTTAGTGGTACTGACAAATGGCATCAGGTTGTGTATGACTGTGGTGTGTGTAGGTGTGAAAGCAGGTTGTGCGTGTTTGTGCGCGTCTCAGGCAGTATCAGGGAAGGCTCCAGAGAAAACCCCAGGTACAGATGTAGGCAGGCCTGATGTGGAGATGAAGCTGGTGTGCATTGAGGGGGACAGACTCATATTGACATGGAGCGAGGTGGTTATAAAGAGCTCCTGTTTCTACTCCTCTCAGGACTGTTTCTAGGAGACAGCTCAGTTTAAGCTGGCAATGACTTTGTTGACCATTTGACCAGAGAGTCTGTGTGCATCTGTTTGAGCTGAGAGTGTGTGTTATGGAGTGTGTGTGGCCCAGGTCTAAAAATATAATACATGTGGGTACCACATACTGTAGATAGTAAACACTGACCAGATTTTTAAGCTGTTCCCTACAAAAAAATTGCAATTTTGTGTAAAACATGTGGTATAGTTTTGGAATTGGGGTTATTTTGGATTTAAGCAGTACCAGGCTAGGTTCAAGGTTCGGTTACGTTCCCCACAAAGACACGAAAACAACCGTGTGTGTGTGCATGTGGATGCTTGCCTACACAGTCTAGCAGTGTGTGTTTGCCAATCGGAGGTGTCAGTGATCTTTTCCATAGGCAAGCTTCCCGTCTTCTTCCCTTCATTACCAGTGGAAAGCCTGAAGTCATGTGTAATACTACTGGATCAAGTACTGCCTTTTCCACACGCAGCACATAAACAGGAGGCAGTCATAGCTGTTGCATAATAATAAACACTATTACCCTCACCTTCAGAGCATAAAATCCCATTATTTATGTCAGTGGAAGACTTTCAGATTTATGGCTGTAATTATACACCATAATTGTACCTATGTTTGTTTTATTAAGCTGCATCAACATGATCCACGCAATGGACACTTACACCTACAGTATCATATGTTTATAGCATTAAAGGTAAGCTTGACTTATACATGTACTGTGTAGAAAAAAATTAATGTTCAATGAGGTCATTCGATTGGAGCATATACATGTAGGAGGAGTACGCCACTGGGGTCTATCGGCTTGATTGAAAGCTCAGGCTATATGGAACAACGGATATACCCATAGGGATCGTCTGTCAAAATAGAGCATTACAATCAAATTGGAGGAAGTGTTTCGTTTAAAAAAGAAAACAGCCTGGCTGTGTGTGACACATAATAACCATAAGTTAAAGCGAAAGACGAGCTTCATTCAGCTCATCTGGAATATCTAACTGAAGTCTAAACAGACGACTGCAAACGGGGGGACAGTTTGATCCTCTGAGAATGATCCTAGCACATGCTGCACAGAAACCTGAGATGCATAATTGCAGCCCTTTATTGACACTATATTTTGTCACAGCTATTATAGTAAATTTATATTCTGGATTCCTAGGTTTTCCTGTCTCTCGTTCTCTCTCTCTCTGGCTCTGCTGGTGCTTTGTGTGTATGGATGTGGATGTTTAGATATGTTAGCTATGGTTAGCTTTATTTAAAGCTAATCCCAGGCAGTAAATAGCTTTTAAACAGCTTGCTGTTATTGGAAGCTTTAATTCAGTAATACCTAGGCTTTAGCTTAATGGGCTAACATAGTCTAAGCCATGGATAACTTGGGTTTCCAGTCACAGAATATTTTCTAACACAGTACCATTTTTCAACTTACCAACTTGAATTGCTTCACCCTGCCAGCCCATCCTCCTAGTTCTTAGCTTCTGCCAACTTCTGTTCCCCTGAGGTCTGTAACTGACATGGAAAAAGTCTTATATTTTTCTCAATTTTCCCAGATTTTTTAGCTTGGCCCTTGTGGTAATCAATCACGCTTAAAAGGGTGCCAATAAGTTAGCATAGGGGCTTTACAGAGGGAGACGCAAATAACATTGTGGTGGATCATCTTACCGATGCTGGGAATATATTTGACGTGTTGTTGGTGTGGATTACTCTGGGGTAGACAAGGAACCAGGCTGGGTAAATACCACACAAATGATTTAGGGTGGGGACCATGGCTATTTTCAGGACTGTTATTGCTGCCACCCTCGACTCATAAAGTTTTTGAATTTGCATGGCTAGACTGGCACGCCATGGCCCTGAAGGGTAAAGAGGATGAGGGTTTACCAGGCTCATGAAGGTTACATTAAGAGCTCTGTGGTGGAGATGAGGCAATTACATACTGTTAACACGTTGTTGCAGTAATCAATTCATTATGAGAGGCAAATTAAATGCCCTTTAGCGACGTGGGTGATGAAGAGGGTGACATTGAGTGACATCTCTGGTGACGAACAGGACAATCCATTTAACATATTGGGAAATTAAACGAAGGTCAAGATAACTGTTGCCAAATGACAATGCATCATCACTATAATGACCATTGTTATCTTCACAACGTTATTATCTTCATGACTCAGCAGCTCCTAAACAGCCCTTGGTCCTAATGGCCTGTGAGCCTGTAAAGGGCTGAGGTTGTCTGACAGATGAGAGCAGGACTCACGGTGTGGTTTCTAATATTGCACAGGCAGAGCTGTAGTGGCCAAGTGAAGGTATCAGTATCGCTGCACAGCTGCAACTTTGGGCACCAGGGGCTGTTAGCAGTTCACTTAGCCTGAGACAAGGGTTGCACAGAGGGGAGTTCCACACAAAACCCAAGTGGATAGATGGAAAATCCCCAAACCAGAAGATAATGAGAGAACTCTATACGGCCTGTTTCACATAATGTTTTTAAAGCTGTGAAATGTCTATTGCGATTTGCCTGTCTCAGTTACACAGCCTGCGTCTAAGTGCTTGTTTTTGAGCTTCTGTAAGTATAATGAAGAGTGGTTAGACCACACCCAAATAGTGTTTATTAGGAGAGGCTCAAAGTAGAGGCTTGTTCTCGGTGAAGGTCCTGCTTACCTCTGAGATACAAATAGTATTAAATACTAAAGTCACTATTTGTATTGGAGTTGTTTTTCACTGGTTCTGGTGTATTCTGAGGCAGAGACGTATTGGTGGCAACTGACCAGCCCACCCACACTGGGAGGTATAGCACCCCCATTTGAACTATAGGTATAGGTACAAGGCCAGGATTCTGGTACAGGGACATCCAGGCCTTTGTTACCCTTGACCCTCAGGCCCTGCCTGTCTACCTCCAGAGCAGGACAGGTGTGGAACAGGATAAGGTGAGGCCGAGGGAACCCAGGCTATTTCAGAGTCAGTGGAGCTGGATTACGAATCTAAACGATGCCGATGCACCAATGGAGGAGCTAAATATCTACATTAAAGTTGAATGTAGACCAATGGCTTCATGCTAGAAACAGTGCTACGGTCAGCAGGGGGAAAAAACCTGTGGCGGTTGTGATGTTGGCTTTGGGGTTGGAGAAAGTTGGCATGTGCTTGAAATAACAGGTAAGTGGGCTTTGCTATAAGCCAAGCAGTGATGTGTTTGGTAAAGCAAGCAAAGCTTATAGAGCCAAAACAAGCTTTTTAAAACTATCCCTGTGAAATGAATATGGCTCAAATTGAAATGAGTTAAAAGCTGGCAGAGAGAATCTCAAAGCAGCCAAAGGTTGGGTGACAAAATAATGTTTTGTAGAGCTGAATCTGATGCCATTGTTTGAACCATCTGCTAATTGCTCTGTCAGTTTCTGGCCATGTCCCAGTACACAGGGAATCACAAACCAGACACACACACATTACTCATCCCAAACAAAGGAGCATTTTAATAAACTCATGATAGAAAGCCAACTCAGACCTTCCAAAGAGCAGACAGACTGACAAGACAGGGAACAATATGGCTAATCTTTTTGTTCCACACGTTCGTAATGAGAAATGGAACACGACAAGCATGCAGATTGAGGTCACAATCTATTAAGCTCCCAGCACGCCATTCTAAAGATGCCTCAAAATGGAATTTGGAGAACGATGAAAGGGTCTTTCCCTCTAAAAAAAAAATATTTATACCCTATATATTGTTCTTTAAATAAGTTATTTTGTGTTTTGTTTTTACCATTTTGAGAATCATTGTTCCTACTCTTTGTAATGTTTTAATGTTACAAAATCTATGTTGATAGAATACATTAAAGGAGAACATTCAGTTGTGTTGCGTTGGCACTGGCTAGCATAACTGCTTTCTCTCTTTTTAGTGCACAGACTATGTCTATGAAAGGTCTTCGAGAGAAAAGAGAAAGGCCTATCTTTGTGCATACCGAGATGTTCTCAGATAGGGGGAGACGGACAAAGACGAGATCAGAGTGCAATCACCTGTGTTGACGCCACACAGCTCAGAATATTGTCCAAACTATCTGGCTTTCATATCGACCAGATTACAATGGAGAACTAGAAAGAGAATAAAGAAAACGTTGAGGATACAGATCAGCTAGCTGCAGGTTCAAACAACACAAGCAGTGTCAGGCATGGCATACAATAAAGAACAATGTTGCCTAGGATACACTGGCACAGACTCTTCCATCATGCCTTTGAGCACACATTCCCACAGACACACTCCAAACTCTTGCGGAAAGCCTTCCCAGAACATTGGTGGATGTTACAGCTGCAAAGTGGGGCCGACTTAATATGGGGGCCATAGTTTTGGAATGGGATTTCCACATACCTTTTTATATAGTGTATATACATTAGGATGAATACAAATATGAATGGAATAAATTAATTCCTGTGTTTTCCAAAAGGTAAATTATATATTTTGTGGCAAAAAAAAACATTTGAAGAAACTGGGTTTGTATTAATTGTATATTAATGTTTACATCCCGCCAATATTTCGTTGTATTTTTTCTGTTATGTACTGTAGTTTATTGCAAGCAAATGCATAGTACCGGATAGAACATAATTGAGGAGATTTCTGAACATCAACCATGTCTTTGGTGAGAGTTTTACCTGATAGAAAGATTTTGCTGGCAATGTGCATACCAGCATTCCAAACATCAACATATTCGGAAGCAGTAAAGTCAGTGAACTCCGTTTTCACTCTCTTGAAAAATGTAATGTATGAAAACAGTAAGGTCTCATCAGAATCACTTTAATGTCAGATTGTTTGCCTTGTTTCATATATACATTAGTCAAGGGATTAAATTGTATGTTATGTATATTAACACATTAATAACACAACAAAGTGGTTACGTTTAAAATTTGTAAGGAATATATATCATTGCATTTTTATATTAACAACAAATTTGTAGACAATAATGGAATTACAAACTGTAATGTACATTTACAGTATGTTCCGTATACTGTATCTTGGGTATACAATATTCTACAATCCTTTGAAAAACACTGCAGGAATGTATAAAACTTATCTTGAAATAGATTTGGGTACACATATTTCCTTAAATACTGAATTTTACTAGTTCTGCCTTTTGCGGTAACCAGTGTTGGTATAGAAAACATACTTTAGGTTCTCAGGCCCTTAGCAGTGACTCCACTGAGAAGGGTAATGGCTGCCTCACCACTGTAGGTTTCAGTGAGTCGATGTGATGTCTGTCATGGTGTCTAGTCTCTCCGGCTGACCAGTCCCTGGGGGATAGAGGTTCAGGCTCTGGGAAACTGCTGGGTCTGTAGGGTTTTATCTCTCCTAGAAATGCATGCTCGGGCTCTTGGGGAGAGTCAGAATGAATGAAGGCTGTTGTTGATATGATGGCCATTGGAACAGTTGGATCATATTTGACCCTTTCTGGCACAGCCTTATCACTTTCCAACTCAGCAGAGCTTTCAGAACAACTTTTACCCCAATGCTGAAGTTGTAGTAAGGGCACAAGTAATTTCTCTTGACAGGTCTCCCTCTTTTTTGAGCACTCCCAAGTCTCCATTGCTCTCTCCTGGACTGGTTTAAGATCCCCAGGGTTAGAGTTCCACCGTGACATGAATTGACCATAATCAAAGCCACAGTCTGTTGATTTGGCTTTGAGCTCTTCCTGGTGACAATGGAAGTCACACTCATACAGCAAAGGGCCTGGTTTGTATTTGTAAACAGGGACGCTGGGTACCACTCCAGGGTTATTGAATGGGGAGCCAGGGCGGGCAGAGACGGTCATCCCTTCCAGGGGTGACTGGTGAAGCCGGGTGAAACCGCATAGCTCTCTCTGAATAAGCTCCCGCTCCAGCATCACACTCTCCAGCTCCTTATCTGCAAACGCCCTTCTTTTTCTCATCCTGGCACTGAATGAAGGGAAGTGACCTCGTTTGGACCAGGGGCTGTCCTCCACTACCAGGGGTTTGTACCCTGTATGGAAATATATAACACTATAAATGACCTCATTCTGCTTAACTTTGAAAATGTCATATGCAAAATAGGGAGTTAATAATGAAGCCAAGTAAGTGTTCTATACACAAATGCAATGACATTGCTGTAGTGTTTAGGGTTTATAATATGTTTGTGTCAACTTAGGAAAACAGAAATATCATTTGAATTTGATCTACTATTTTCATTCCACATCCCCAACTGGCAATATAAATAACATAGAGCGGGTGAAATAAGTATTGAACACGTCACCAATTTTCTCAGTAAATATATAATAATAATTTCCAAAGGTGCTATTGACATGAAATTGAAATGTTGGTAACAACCCAAGTAATCCATACATACAAAGAAACCAAAACAAATAAGTTGTAATGTGTAATAATGTGAAATGACACAGGGAAAAGTATTGAACACATGAAGAAAGGGAGGTACAAAAGGGCAAGGAAAGCCAAGACAACAGCTGAAAACCATCAGTAATTAAAAGCAATCCAGCCCCCTGTCAGTGCAAATTAATATCAGCTGGTTCAGTCCCAACTGATGGCCTACAAAAAGGTCTCATTGCCAAGGTGTCACACAAGACACATCTCATGATGGGTAAAAGCAAAGAGCTGTCTCAAGACCTTCGCAACCTAATTGTTGTAAAACATAATGATGGCATTGGTTATAGGCGCATTTCTAAGCTTTTGAATGTTCCAGTGAGCACTGTTGGGGCCATAATATGGAAGTGGAAAGACAATCATTACACCATACATTTGCCTTGACCAGGTGCCCCTCGCAAGGTTTCTGACAGAGGAGTGAAAATAATAATCCTAAGAGTTGTCCAAGAGTCAAGGACCACTTGTGGAGCGCTTCAAAAAGACCTGCAATTAGCAGGTACTGTTGTCTCAAAGAAAACAGTAAGTAATCACTCCACTGCCATGGCCTGTATGCTCACTCACCACGTAAACTCCATTGTTGAAGAAAAAGCATGTTGAAGCTCATTTAAAGTTTGCTGCACAGCATTTGGAAAAGCCAGTGAAATACTGGCAGAATATAGTGTGGTGAGATGAGAGCAAAATTGAAATGTTTGGATGCCATAATACACACCATATTTGGAGGAGTAATGGCACTGCACATCACCCTAAAAACACCATACACAGTAAAAACTTCTGTGTTAAATCAACACCCCAAGTCTTAAATTAACACTCTTCAGTGTGTATATAGTTCCACTGGACCTATATAAACACTGAGCGTGTTAATTTAACACTGACATTTTGGAGGTGGGAACATCATGGTGTGGGCAGGCTTTTCAGCAAATGGTACTGACAAACTTCACATATTTAAAGGAAGGATGAATGGGCAAGTTTACGGAGCCATTCTTGACAAACATCTGCTGCCATCTACAAGGGTGATGAAGATGAAACAAGGGTGGACATTTCAGCAAGACAACGATCCCAAACACACAGCCAATTGGATTCAAAGAAAGAAAATAAAGTTGCTATAATGGCCAATCACCTGACTTAAATCCCATTAAAGATCTATGGAAAGAATTGAAGATCAAGATTCATAGAAGAGGCCCACAGAACCTTCAACATTTGAAGACTGTTTGTGTGGAAGAATGGGCCAAAATCACACCAGAGCAATGCATGCGATTAGTTTCTCCATACAGGAAGCGTCTTAAAGCTGTCATTACCAACAAAGGCTTTTGTACAAAGTATAAAATGAATATCAGTAAGCGTGTTCAATACTTTTTCCCTGTCATTTCACATTATTACACATATCTTAATTTATATTTGTTTTGCTTTCTTTGTATTTATGGATTAATTGAGTTGTTACCAACATCTGGTGAAATTGTAATGTCAATTGCACCTTTGAAAATATATATACTGAGAAAAATGGTGACAGGTTCAATACTTATTTTACCCGCTGTATTACATAGTACTTACCTGTTACATAGGTAGGTTATGTTACGCAGTGAGGGGAATAAAATTCAGCTCATCAGATGATTTCTAAAAATATATATAACGAGTCCCGCATCTTGAGTCCCAGTCGAGTCTGAAGTCTTTGGAGGACGAGTGTCAGTTCAAGTCTGTCACTGTGTGTTTGACACAGTGAGTCCGAGTCTCAAACTTGAGCCCCCAGATAGCATAGAGCTGGTGGTCCACAGGCGGATCAGCAGCGGCAAAGCTTGCAGTCCGCTGGGCGGTTTGCTAATCGGTTAACGAGCGTTCCACCGGCAACAGAGTAATCTACTTGCAGGTGAGCAGTGTTTTAGGCTTTGAAATATTTTCCAAAAACAAAACCTATAATTTTTCATTGATTTTTATTTTATAACGGAATTCTATATTTAATTTCAAAATAAACTTAAATGTGCTTGGTATTATATTTGAATGCACTTTGCTATCTGGGAACAGTGGGAGTGCGTCAGTTTCTCAGAGGACCTCTGTCTAAAACGCTGCTCACCTGCCGGCAGACTGGTTCTCCCGACAACTCTGCCGCTGTAGGTCCGCCCGTGTCCAGACAACTCTTTCCTATTTGTTCTGGATGCTAGGTGCTCTAGTGTAGGGCTGATACCTACCCATTAGTACATTCTTGGCTAATATGCTAGGTGCTCTAGTGTAGCACTGATACATACCCTCTAGGATACTCTTGGCTAAGATGCTAGGTGCTCTAGAGTAGCGTTGATAAGCAGAGCGATGAAATGGTGCAGCTGCTCCCTTAACACCTTTCTTACCCTGGAGAGAAATGGGGGAGATATAGCATACATTTAAATATATGTGCATATGCATTTGCCCCATGGGGAAATTATGAAAGAACAATGTATAAGAGTGCAACCATAAGAAGAGTCAAGTACATAAGCCTACTTTCATAGGGTATAGGCTGTAGTGCATGATATTGCATTGAATTTCTTTTATTTCTTCACAATTTTCTTCCCTTCCGAATTCCCTCTCTAACCCTGCATTGTCGGCAGCTCCTCAACTCCGTGGACAGATCTGTGAGATGGCGAGGTGTGCGCATATGGTTAATCCAACCACATGTCGCACGAGAGGCAGATTATTTTTGCACTGTTCACCCAACAAGGAAGCCTTTAGTCGGATCATGCACGGGATGATTATGTTAACCGACTATACTTCCGATATTGAATTCACAGGTGCTCGATCTGAACACAAGGAGTTGCTGGAGAGCAACTTGGTAGGATAAACTTATCTGACTTATCTAACCCAAATCCCGGGCAGTATTATGCCAATTTTGTGCTGCTTTGTGCAGGGGGCCCGAGCTCCCATGACCATCGCAACCCTGCGGCCATCTGTAGACTGTCCTACATTGCAGCGACTTAGCCTAATACGCCACGTTGACCCCCGCATGGAGCTTCTACTTTATTAATGAATATTGACCAGGGCCAGATTATGAACCAGGAAAATAGGGCCTGGCCCCAGGGGCCTCTGACCTTGGGCTTAAAGGCACCCCGAGGCCCCTTGTGGTTCAAGGCCCATGAGACAATCTACTATGAATGCAAAATGTGTATATAAAGACAGATGGTGCTTGAATATGGGGAAACCTAAACCCATCAAATTCCCTGTGACTGCACTTTCTACACCTCAACCCATACCAGGCCCTTTCTACTCAAACCAGGGCCCGGTGGCTCCACCTCAACTCTTAATACTTACTGTAATAGTATAAATTTTATAATATACAGTTTTGGAAAGTAAGAAACCACAGGAAATGTTTTTTAAATCAACCCCATTGAAAACCTCTGGAATGTGATCAAGATGAAGATGGATGGTCAAAAGCCATCAAAGAAAGCCGAGATGCTTGAATTCACCCAACATCAATTTGACAGATGGTTGGAAATCATCCCAACATGCATAAAAGCCAAATATTATAGGGACCTATGTTTTCCGCATTGCGGAGAATGCAGACGGAAACGCAGAATCCAGACATTATTGCGTATTTCAGACATTAACGTTGAATTCAACAATATTTTTTTTTCTATAGTCCAAATATAGTGCCGTAATATTAACAATTGTCATTGCCTTTCTCCTGAAACAAAAAGCAGCAATATAGAGATTAATATGTGCTCTATAGGCTTTATATGCAGTGTGTGTTTCTCTACCGAACTTGGCCAGCATGCGCTCGATCATATCATTCAAACATTGTAATGCACTTGATAGCTGACAGCTAGCATATCTACTGTACAACGGTATTTACTCCACTCTAAAATTCCCAATCATACAACACTTGTTTTTCTCTGATCACTCACTTATCCAAATGCATATGACAAGGTGTAAGCTTCTATTTTAAGGGGAACAATGATAAATATCTTTAATGTGTCTATGGTCATTCGATTGAGGGTTTTGCTAATCTGGCAGCTGTCTCACTCAGGGAGAGCAGGGTCGATCTAGCTGGACTGCTGCTTAGTGTTATGGCTTTATCCACACGATTTCGCTTGAAATAACTTTGTAAAATAACGTTTTTGAAAATATATGTTTTTCATTGTACCACTTTTCTAATCTTTTTCTACTCTATTAGCTTTAATTTTGGATAGAAATTTTTAAGAAGAAGAAAGTATGTTTTATTATCATGACAAACCTATGCACATTTTGTGAAATAGGCCTTCTGCCTGTATAGAAATAAGTACTTTGATCATATGAAAAGTAAATGCAGCCTATCTGGCAATGCAAGTGCAAACTGTACAGCAGTATTCTCTATATTTTAGGTTCCGGTGCGGGCTTCTGAATGCAACTTTTGTCCAAATAGTTGTTCAGTTGCAGGTGGGTGAAAAAAGTAGTTGAGCAAACCACTTTTGCCTGGGTAGTGGTTCCCAACCCTGGGTACTAGGACCCCTGGTGGTACAGTAACAAAAAATGTTTGGGAACCACTGGCCCAGGGGGGTTATATGGAGGTTTGAGATTAAAAAGTGGAATCATAAAAATATCATGGAAATCACGGAATTTGAAAAAAAAACAGAAATCAGGGAATTTGGTAAAAAATATAATGGAATTGGCAAAAAAATAGATTTTATAGGGCCCTACTATTATTATTATTATTAAATTATTATTATTATTATTATACCAAATATTGATTTTTGAACTCTTCCTAAGTCATCACATTAGTATTGAGTTGTTTAAAAATGAATATGAAATTATTTTTCTTTGAATTATTTGAGTTCTGACAACACTACATCTTTTTTGTTATTTTGACCAGTTGTAATTTTCTAAACATTTTTAATGATTTATCGTTTACTACGCCCTTAAACCTAAGGGAGTTTAATTCAGCCTGTTATTATGTTGATATTTTGGCCTCTGAAAGGGTCATACTTTGTCTTACAGTTAAGTGCTTTACAGTTTAGGATACAAGAGGAATAAATAAAATCCATTATTCTGAGACATTGCTTTTCATGCATGATGTCATATGGAGGAAAAAATATTAAAACTTTTGTGTAATGCTTAGTTAGTTGTAGAATGCAAGTCAACCTTGAATAATAGTCCTGTGATATCCATTGGCATGGTCTTGAGAACCAGGTTGCAATCTTAGGGGACATTCAAATAGGTCAATAAGCACTATGTACATTTTTACCTGTTTTGGTGCATGGATATGTCCTGCATCCTTTCAGAGATGTTATTTTTTAATTTTACATCCTACTTCCTGCCTGTAATGTTTTTGCCAAAATAAAGTAGATGAAAATAACCAACAAAAAAAATTGAGACGTGATATCTCCGGGTGTGGTGAATCCACATGGACAAACCACCCCTCATTATTTGCTACAGAACCTCCTCTTTCCAACTGCACCATTAGTTGCTAGTATTAGTTGTTAGCATGTACGGTTCCGGGGAAATAACGCTTTGACACTCTCAAGCGTCAATCGAACATTGTGTGAGTTTGAAGGGGGGGGGGGCTCCAAAGACACTTGTGCCCAGGGGCCTCGTAGTATGTAGCCTACATCGGTTCTTGATAATGTCATGCTAGTTTTTCTGGTCTAAGACCTAATTACTTTGTGAGGATGTGTGTTATTGTAAAAAGATTTGTTTTATGGAATGAATAACATAGTTATAAAAACAATTTAATAACATTAACTATTTTGAAATGTCAGGCCAAAACAGCAACACGTTTTCATGTATTACTACAGTGTTATGAAAATAGGAAAAGCGCAATGCCCAACGCAATCCATGACGCACGGGGGTATACCTGACTTGTATTCCGATCTGTAATTACGTCATCATCGAAAAGGAATATAAACACCTTTTCATTCCGCATCCCTACATCAAATAATAAAACCATTATTCTGCCAGTAAAACTCGGACGTCCTTGTCACTCACCTCTGTTGCCTGCTGTCTCCGCAGGGCGACTTGTGCAGCCATCACCCGCTGCCTTTCCACCACGAGCAGACAGTTTGCACATTGGCAGTCACGCCAGCGACAGAAACGCTTGTGGCCTTTTAGGCAAGACACGACGCCGTGGTTCCGACAGCGGGCGCATTTTGGACTGCGGGTAATTTTGCGCGGCGTCTCCATCTGCTGCACAGCGGACACGTTCTCCCCTTTCTCCGCGCTGCCGTGCCGCCCCTCAGGCAGGCATCCGTCAAGACTCTCCACGTCAATCAACTCATCCAGTTCTAGTTTCAGCGAATTAAGTTGGGTCGTCTCTAGCTGTAGGCCTCTTTCCAATTGCGTGAACATCTATGAGAAATGCCTTCCACGCTGTTGCAGTGCTGTAGTCCCTACTTGGAAAGTTGTTAACGTTGTTGACGGGCACCTTTTCGTTTGGTTAGACAACAAACATAACAGAAAAGTTCCTCTTTGAGCACAAAGACGATTCTTTAGAAACAGACAGACTTTTGAAATGTTGAGCTCCCATGTGTTCTCTCACGATCGACAGAGTTGTTTCCAAACAACTGAGACGAAGCGCACTGACACTGTTGCGCTCCTGACTGGGGAGATACCTAGCCAACAGTAGGATAGGCCTATGTTTGCTCGCAGGCTGTAGCCTACCTGTCCTACCCACCTATTCAGACTACACACAACATTTGATTGGATTTTACACATCTCTATAAGTCGTTAACGTCATATTTACACATTTTAGATTACCCCCCCCGTTCATATTTTACATGTCACAATAAAACAGAGCACGCAAATTTGAAAGCTTCCATTTGGATCTTTTAGATATTTCCCCAAATAGTCTAATTTAATGTGCCGTACATCAAATGGAGTTATGTAGCCTACTGGTTTAATAAAATGTGACGCAATAAAGTATTTGTGCGTCCACACCTTCCAAATGAATTATGGAAGCTTACATTCCAATGCGGGAATATCTGATAACTGAATTAATGTTACGCATCATGTCAGATTAACACAACAAGAAAATGTAAACGAGAGTGTGTATCCCCTGACATAGGTGAAGAGGACACTTCAAATGTTTCACACCAAGCTGAATTTATATATGAGAGGGGGCAAACTGTACTCTCGCCAAAGACCATGAGGGCAATAGAAATTAATTAAATTTTATAATATGGGAGTTACAGAACCTGGTTGTAACTCCGTCACAGTTACGAATGCAACTACATTTGTCCTATTTCTAACTGAAATACATAGCGGAATATTTTTGCACATTCAACTAGCAATATTTTTAAATACTGTTCAGTGAGATGTTAACATATTTGATAACATTTTTGGCAGGCTATTTCATATCAACATTTCATAAAAAACATTATACGGGAGTTTAATGCTATATTTATTATTACAGAAAGTGACTTGACACATTGTAACTAACATTGCTTATTGATTCATTAACTTTAGAAGTTTGTTGCTGTAACACCATGGGCGTCGGGAGCATTGTGTGTTGAGGGGGACAATCTGGCAGGTGTCGGGTGTCCTAACGGGGGTCCAGACTAATCATTTTTAAAAGTGAGTGGGACTCGTTCCCCTCTCTTATAATGGCTCCGACGCAGATGTGTGACACGGACATTGAAACAAACCAAAGTAAATTCAGTCTCGCCATTTTACAGTTTACAGCTTCATTTTGTTTTCTAAATATATCCCTCATATGAAGGGATGTGTGTACAGTAAGTGTGTCCTGATCAATAATTAATGAATTCAAAAATATTTATCTTTCTCAAAATATATTTTTGCCCATGCAATAATCTGTATAAATATATTTGTTATTCAGAACTGTATACAAACATAAATATAAAGATGGATGTTTTATTGTGATTTTACCAGTTCCACTACAACCTCATAGAAATACACATATATGCAGTTGCTGATTAGTAGCACAATAGAATCACCCTGTGTCATCTCAAGAGTAACTAAAGAAAACAGTCAATAACATGGAGAGTATTGAATCACTCAGCGCTATCTGTTTTCCAGGTCTGAGTATGCAGGAAAGCATTGTCTTTCGGTCAGTGCAAGGATGAACATAACTAATGGTCTGTGAGCCCACACAGTTGGCACAAGTGGACAATCAGATCACACTGTTCAGAAAACCTGCAGCATATAAACTGTAATGCTGTCACTCTGTGATACCAGAACAGGTTAACATTGGTGTCCTGTAGTTCCTTCAAACTAAACCATAATTTCTGCACATGAAAGAACAACCAGCTATGCTGACACCAGAAACAAGACCAAGGGGCATGAGTGGTGTGCTCCCTGGTGGTCAAAATGAGCATTTACACACTGGGTTGTTATTATTACTACAGTTTGTTGTATGGCAGGGTCCTCAAATGTTTGAGGCTGGAGTCCCCTTTTAAGACCAAGCCATGATAATATTGAATTGTGTTCACAACTTATACACATATTCTTCAAGGTACTTGGCCGTAGTGTCTTTAATTTGTTGACGTTTGGTGAAATGTAGATCTAAATCCAATAAAAATATGAAGTGTTATTATTAATTTAATAATTAGAGTTCTGTCCCTTCCTTGAAAAGAATAATCAAAATATGTTCTATTACTCCTACATTGTTAATCCATCTGTTTGTCAAGTGAGAAATATTCTCTGAGAATGGAGCTCCAATATTGAAAAAACTATGAAAAAGCTTAGTGTCAACTAATGTCAGTATTTATGTAATTAAAAATATAAAACAATACTCAAGGGATCGTTATTTATTTCTGATGATTTATTAACAGTTTCTTTAAACAGAACATGACCCTTTTTTTTCATTCACTGTATCACACACTCTAAAAACAAATGGTTCTTCAGCGGTTATTCAGGGGTTCTTTGCGATGGTTATGGTGCTATATAGCACCACTACCATTTAAAGAACCTGTTAAGCCCAGTTTGGTTCTTCAGCGGTTCTTCAGCAGTTCTTTGGGGTGGTTAAGGTGCTGTATGGCACCTCTTATGGTTCTACATAGCACCATTTTTAAAGATAGGTGCTATTTAGCACTTAAAGTGGTTCCCCTATGATTACAACCAAGTAACCCTTTTAGTGGTATTTAGCACCATTTGTTTTTAGAGTGCATGTTCACATGTTTTCGACAGCATAGTGGAAGAATGGTTCAGCATTTTGGACTCTCTGTATGTAAATCAATGTAAATTTGCAGGCAGGTGGGTGCTTGTCTCTTTGCATGTGAGAATAACTGGGGTTTACTTGGCATACTCTTGTGCTTTCTTTGTCCAATGTTGGTCCAGACTATCTCTCCCCCTCTTTTTCTCACACTGTCATTATTCTATCTTTTCCCTTTGTCTCTTTCCCTCTTAATCTGGCACGATGAATAAGGAGACGAGTCAGAGTATTAGAATGCACAGCTCTAAATTGCCGGTCAATCAAAAAGCCATGGATCTAGACTAGTCAGAATGAACACCTGCACTTGTTTATTCTATCACTGCTCAACACAAAAACAACGGATCTAGAACAGTGGTTCTCAAACCTCTCCTTGAGACCTCAACCCGTCTTCAAGTCCTGCTATAGCCAGGAATAATACCTGATTCCAGTATTCAAGGGCTTTATAATTATTTGACAACTTACAGCTCTGCTAGCTCCGGAACACAACTAATATATGGAATGGCCCCCAGGGGACATGTGAATACCACTGCGCTAGACCTCATGAGCTCAGACATTTTCTCTGGAATTCCCATCACATAGTCCCAGTCTCCCTCATTCTTTTCCTCCACCCACTGTCTTTAGGTGCGCGGACAGATCCATGCCACTCTAATCCCATTCATTGACATGGACCTTGACAGATGCCTCCACCCTTTTGTTCCTTCATTGGCAGTGCAAGAGCCTCAGTCCCTAGCTCCTGGTATCGTCCAATGCCAATCCTCTGTCAGCTCCAGGGGAAAAACACATCAAAAGAACACCAAAGAGAACCTGCACGTTAAACCAAGGGCAGAGAAGCAGCAGGCTCTACTCTTTTAACACAGTAAAGCTAAGGAGAATAAAAAAGCAGAAGAGGTCGGTGTGTTTGACTTTCTTCATCAATCCTGAGCTGAATGTCAATCTGCTTTCAAATGGTACAGAAAGAACTTAAAGAATCATTTTCCTGTCGATTTTCCAGCAGTAATTAACGCTTTGACACATACTTTGTCTAAGGTACATTAGCAGATAGCTAATTATTAGTTTGGGCCAGGTTTAGTCAATGCTCTCTTCGATTACATTTCACACTGGACATCAGTTGTCTTTAGATATTACGGTATTTAGTCGTTAGTTACATTGGATGTCTGTGGAATACCATGGAGTGCTGGAGGAGGCAGACAACTCACCAGCAGGTGTGAACTAAACAAGAATTTGTTTTGCATGTGATAGAAAAATGAGACCAAAAGGTTTAACGTTTTTGCCTGTTGACTACACAATTTGGCCACTTTATTAGGTACAGAACACCTGCTCATTACATCTAACTACAGCAGCAGACGTCCACACCTGGTTCCCCTCGTGTCAGCTTAGAACAGGAAGAGAATTCTAAAGTCAGGGCATGATCAATAAGACTAGACAATTGATACTCATAAAAATGTTAAACTGGTCTGATGAATATCGATTTCTGCTGCCACATACATGGTGTTGGTTTAAATGTTTTCTTACCACACATTAGGCCCTTTCATGTGGATTGAGCAGCCTTTGAACAACACAGTGTACCTATACATTGTTGCTGATCATCCATTCATAGCCACAGTCTAACTGTTTTCAAATAGTCACTTTTAGCAGGCACCATTTCACAAAATGGTTTGCACCTTCCCCAGCTCATAATGCAATAAATCACAATTGGTAGCGCTGGAACAGGAGGTTTGCACTCTGTAGCATAAATGTGTGGCCAAAAACCTGCTGAGACTGCATGATGCTATTGAGTCAGCATGGGCCAATACCCCCAAGGAACATTCCCAGAACCTTGTTGACTCTGTGCTACAAAGAACAAGGTCCTACCACTTACTAGATGGATGTACCCAATAAAGAGGCCACAAAGTGTATAAGAGGAGTTAAAATACATTGTTGTATCTGCATACAAAGCATTTGAAGATGTCTGCTTTTCTCCACCTAATGACAGCATCCCTCACAGTAAGACTAATGAAATTGACCTTTTCCACATCCATTCTTTGTGCCTGGAATCACATATTTTCCAAAACCACAACGCTGATCCAGACTGAGACAGTATTACATGCACACATTCCCAGACATCACTAGGGCTATTTTAGCACCCCCAAATATAAATGTACATCATTAATTTAAAACAATTGATTTTATTTTTTATCAGTCATTCTATTGTGAACTGTGCAATCGCGTATGACATTTCACTATACACATCTGTGGTGGACGCTGAGACACGGGGGAGGCTGGTCTAACTTAATACAGCATTTAGATGCTACAAGTTGTAGCTGACACGGTGACTAGAATTAACAGTCCTTTTCTGTGGTTCTTTATGACCCAATTGAAAATAGCTTCCTACTATGTGAATTTTTGTTATGCTTGGTCAGATAGATTTACATTACTTATTTACATACGTAAATGTACCTTACAATAATGACTGTTTCAGTAGTCCATAAGCCAGCTAGCTAACTTAGGTCCATCCCACTGGAGGTGAGGTAAAGAAACTCCACTGGTGTGAGAGTGTAGGCTACTTGACACCGAAATGATGTTATTGACATCTCAAACAAAGCAGTCATATCATAGTAGCCAGAGATGATTGTTTTAAAACAGTTAATCTTTGTGAAACCATAACTGAACCTACTGAACTGTATCTACTGTATCGATATACTGTAATAAAGTTCTTCAAGAGAGGCGGTGCCTGCTACTCTGTCGAAGGTCAGTCAGGTGAGAAACAAGGATTTTAACCGTTCAAACAGACAGATACAATGTTTGAATGGATTGATCACTCATTAAGCCTTGAGATGCTCTAAATTTGAGTTTAATAACAATAACTTGTTAAAACAGGCAAGAATGAAAGAAGCTGCAGACAGGGCTGATGGAGCTGGTCCGATGGAGGCTAGTGAATGACTAGAAAGGAACTGGAAGATGTTTAAGGTTTCAGTTAAAATTGGGCTGTTTTTGATGACATAGGTCTAACATGCTCATGCATAAACTAAATGGTTTTCATGAGATTCACAGTTTAAGAGGTTTACACAGCAAATGTCATTTTTTTATCATTATTCTTCCCACCATAGAAATCAACTAACTGAGTGATTTAGCAAGACTGAAGTAGGGTTTCACTCACTTAATTTTTATTTTATCAAATGCTTGGAATCTTGAAGGGTCATTCAAAAGGAGAGGCTGAGGAAGAGGGAGAGCAATATGCAGAATATGCACTGCACACTGTATGCAATCATTCTCTCTACTAATCTGCTTTTTCAGATTTTTTAAATATCATAAAACACATGTTCTACAGATTCTGGAAGCTGGTTATTCAAAGAGAAAGTAGTACTGCTTTAATCTGCAAAATTCGATACAAATTCTACAAATCAAACCTTGAACTAATATACAGTAGAAACAAAATTCATTATTCACAGTCAACTAATGAGAATATAGGTTTTGCGTAATATGTTAATACATTCATAGTCAAATATTACAGTCCACTGGCAGAAAAGCAAACATTGCAAAGATATCTACTTATACCAAAATCATATACTAATATATATGAAATAAAACCATACATTACAAGGAACTACATCCTTTTATTAGGTGGTCACTTTAAATGTGTATATTCTGCTATTACAGTTTGCGCTGCAAATTTTCCTACAATGACATCAACACTTTTAAGTTAGGTAGTGTTAACCATTGTCAACTAGTCCAGTAAGGATTCTTCCAGCTTTTAAAAGGAGAGAGGGGGGAGATAACATGGGGAGGTGGGTAGCAAAACGCCCCAGGTCAAGAGCGAGTCATCCAGTAACCAGCCTGCCCAACCACACCAGCCATCACAGCCAGGGGAGCACTAAAGCCAAGCCCTAAGCATCACTCTGGCATCTCAATGTTGTAGCAGGTCTCACTGCCACAGTCCCTATGGCAACCTCCAATGCAAAACATATGGTGCTGGGCAGAAAGCAGCCTTCATAGCCCTTCCCCCTACCACAGACAAAACCCAGCAGAGCTGTGTGAGTGAGGAGGCCTGCTAGTGCAATACAGTGTGTGTATGTGTGTGTATGTGTGTGTGTGTGTTTGTGTGTGTGCATTTGTTTGCACACATGCGTTTTTTGCTAAATGGGGTACACCTGACTGACAAGATGGTTGATGACCTGAAGAAAATCTGCAGTCCATTTCAGCTGACACGTTGTTTGATTTTACAATCTTTCTTGCCCCCCCCCCCCTTTGTTAATATATAGTCTATCTGAGGTGTGTGTGACAATGTAGGATACTTGATTCCCACAATTATAATTATACATGCACACACACGCACAAACACACACACACGCACACACACACAAGCACACACACACACACAAACACACACACACACACACATCTTTCCTGGCCAGTTGCACATGTTTAGATTTTCAGCATTCGAAAGAGATGAAAGGGGGTCGTGGCACTGTAGACTTGAGAATGAAGGGCCCTTGTTATTTATTGTTTTTCCAGGGCTTTCTTTTACTCTGTACTGTACTGCATGCCTTATATTTCTTTCTCTCTCTTACACACACACATACAGACATAAAGTTTATAGCACACCTTCTGTATCTCTTT
>JACXGM010000586.1:34374-47436 GCA_016801145.1 Umbra pygmaea
ATAACCCGGACTCAATCACCCAAATTCCATTCACCTGCTCTCACCCAGTCCTATTTAAGCCACACACTCACCATTGCCTCTTTGCGAGGTATTGTGAGTATATTTTCATTCCTACTGAGCATTATATCCATGTATTGTTGTTCCGGTCTGACCTTAGCTTTGTTTGTGGAATATTCTGCCTTGGATTATCCTTTGTACCTTTGCCAAATCTCTTGTATTGCTATTCTGGCCTGACCCATGCTCTGATTTTGGTTTATTAGTCTGCCTTGGATTTAGATTCTGTGCCGTTGCCATATATCACCATGTATCCTGTTCAGAATAAACAGTGTTCTTTTTTCTATCCGTGGGAGTGTTCATTACAATAGTAAAACACAAACACTTATAGCACTCTTATCCAGTGACAGTAATACAGTTGTAGACTTCGTCATACTGGCCTTCCATGAGAATGAGAATCAAACCCACAACATACAACTGTCATGTGACAATCACCATGCTATAACCAAGTGAGCTACATGGAAGCTAGCAGAGCTATACACACAGCAATAATGAACGTGGTAAAAAAATGTGTGAGAGAAATAACACACAAACGTATATAAACAAACACTGCAAGGTGACTATGATGAAACAATTCAATACGTTACGATAGTAGAAATAATATTGACATTTTAAGAACATCTTTACAAAAGTAATAGTCAACTGATTAAAGGGCTCAGTTGCCTCAAGGAAAAAAAATATTAAAATCTTCCAGCAAGGCTTTGGAGTTCACACATGACTTTGTGCAGGCAGATAACAAAAAAGTCTGTGAGTGAGGATGTTGATGTAGCTAATGTCATTTCTAGTAAAAAATAAATTAATTAATTAATTACTAAGACTATCAACAACCAACCTTTAGAGTATTTAATCAATTTATTCCTTTAGTTCTCAACGACACACAGCAAATGTGCTAAGCTAATGCTTAATGCTACCAACACATTTTTCAATACAGCACAGATCATTATAAAAATGGTATCCACGTTTCTGTCTAAACCTGAGTATGTCAGTCAATGGTTGATATCAAATATTCATTTTATTATCACTTTAAATCAGCCGAGTGGTAGTTCAAGGCTACAACTAAATTGTGAGATTGCTGGGCTGTGCCCAGAAGAGGTTTGGGAACCCCTGTTTTGGGATATCTTATTTAGTTGTTTCTCCATGTTTTCAGACCACCTATGTGTGGCGCAGTGCAATAATCCCCTTACCCTGTGTAAACCAATGAACATAATCCTTGTGACGTATTTTTGTAAATTCTTGACAACGGTTCTTGACAATACTAAACATTCCCACCACTACCACTAAGTTAAGGCCTGTGATCGGACTCCTTCCTTGCAGTAGAGGCTTGGCGATCTGCTTTAAGAATCACTCCTTGAAGACGTGGCCTTCACCTAAACTGTTTTATTACATATTGATATTGGACTTAGGTAGCTTGCCCTTAGATTAACTTTTAAGGGTGGGTTACTGAATTAAATACATCTGTTGGCAGATGGAACACTCATTCCTAGTGTGACATTGTGAGTATTTGGTTACATACCATTGGCCAATTAACAATTCTGTCTCTCAGTGTGTTTTTTCAATGCTGCCAGTTGCTGATTCTGTAGTTGTGTTATGGTCCAGCTAAACGAGCCAGTCATACTGGATGCTAAAGAGCAAGCAGAGACCTCTGGGCCTGCAAGACAGATGTCTGCACCGGTTAACAGCTTGGCACTGATGTCATGTTTTATCTGCTGAATACAGAGGCAAGGTGACGGACATGCCTGAAGCTTAAGGCTAGCTATTCATTACCCTTACCATATGTGACACCAGACAATCAGACCAGCCAACCAATGAGAGGCCACGTGTGGTAATTGGCAGTAAGGGAACATGTCAGTCAACCTGGGGTTCCGGAATGCTGATTCGGCTTCATTTGCATATTCCATTCCACGAGAGCAGCTTCTGCTTCGGCCAATCCAGACTAAGTTTTTTCATTCATGCGTCATCTTACCCCAAGACGCCTTATTTCTCAGTCCCAAATTGGTAATTGAGGGGTGTCTTTAATGCCAGAGTCATCCAGGCCTGTGTATACCCCATTATGTTCACTAGATATAGTGATTGGGGGGACAGCATACAAGTCCCTTTCACACACTTAGGTTGTTACTGTTGGGAGAGACTGCCTAGAAATTAAGTTGTGGAGGATGGTAAATGTTTATATGCATGAGGGCATGGGAGTTTGTTTGTGTATGTTATAAGTCCACGGAAGTTGCATACAGATATAAATTGCATACAGATATAAATTGGCCAATCTGTGTTTGTGTCTGTCTGTCTGTCTACGTCTGAGCTGCAAGTCCTGATGGAACTGTTTTTTATCAAATTACTTTGCTCAAGCTTTTTGACAGATCACTGACAGTCTGTCACTCTCCAAATCACAAGTTTATCTCCTTTTCATCAAGAACATTCAGAGACATAACTATCTGTCTCAGTACCATAATCTCAATATTCTAATTGGAACTGGGACTGGCTGCATAAACCTTCCAAGACATCAGCCTATTCAAATGAAAACCTTTTCCTGTCTACAGTATGTACTGATGTTGTAGATCTCCTCTTCTCCCCTTTCCTCTTGTTTTCCTGTCCTTTCCCCGCTGAAGGGTTCAGGAAGCCGTTCTATAGCTAATTCTCTGCACAAGATAAGAAGACATTTGATGATTGGCCTGCTGGATGTAGGGCTGACCCGAAACTTCCAGACCCCTGGGGAAACCAATCAAGGAAGGATTTGTCAGGGTTAGAGGAGTATGTCCAGACTCCTCTACCCAGGATGCGCCACTTTGGGTGGTTGAAATTGAGGGGAAAACTGAGGATGGAGATGGGTGAAAAGTGTTGGATGAAGTAGATGAGGTGGACAGAGGTGACAGGGAGGAAGTCTCGATTGATGTCAAGTTAAGTCCAAAGCGTGGGATGTTTGGAGGAAATATGGCAGGCCAGTGGAATGTTGGAAGCATTATGGGCAGGTAAATTTGGAGGTCAGGAGCAAGGGAGTAGATGTGTGTGTGTGTGTGCGAGCGCGTGTGTGTGTGCATGCGTGCACGTGTGCGCACATGGGTGTGTGTGTGGGTGCATGCACGCGTGCGAAAGAGATCCTGATTAACAAAGTTTACAATCGGGCCTGCAATTGCTCTGGTCTAAAAAACAATTTACATACAGACTAGGTACTAGGAGGCTTGTAATTCAGCCAGACATGGTCAATAAAATAGCCTAGATGTCAGTTGTGTGTAGCTCAATCATGCCAACAGTTCAGGATAATGCAACAAAGCTGACAGAGAATAAGATACAGAAAAAACAGCCATTTTAAAATGTTTCAGTTCCAATCACAGGTAAACACAAGGCTTCTGTGGAAAACCTATCTGTCTTAAGGCTACTAAATATGTTGCACCATCCAAGTAGGCCTATTGAGCAAACATCAGAATCAGAAAATATTGCCAAGTATTTTTAACAAAACGGTTTTTTTCTGGTATGTTGTAGCATGTCTTTTTTGAACGTTAATCCCAAAAACATAAACATTTTTAATCTTTTAAGGTGCAGGATATGAGCAGAATGTGAACAGGATATCTACAGTATATGAACAGGTATATGTATGTACAGTATATCTAGAGTATATTACAGTGTAATGTATATCAAATACTGTAATGTAACAGTATAATGTAAACAGCAGGAAAATGTAAACATTTCTTTAAGCTTTTAAGTTGCAGGATATGAAGGATATCTACAGTATATGAACAGGTACAGTTGAAATAAAAATTATTCAACCCCCATTTCAAATTGGGGTTATTGTGAAAATGTACAGACTTTCAGCTGTTTGCAATGAACAAATCAAACAAAAGCAATAAATAGCTCAACACAACAAATGCATCGAGTTGTTTTCCCCAGTCCAACTGAAAATGCAAGTCATTATGACTTCAGACAAGTTAACACCCTGAATAGAATCCCTCACAACAGCACAAATATGCAAAACAGGTGTTGTTTTGACTGCATGTGATTAACATGGCTAAGTCTAAAGAATGGTCTAAAAAGTTAAAAGAAGAGATCATTGCCCTTCACAAACAAGGAACAGGATAGAAAAAGACATTGAAGGCATTGAATGTTCTGAGAGACACCATTGGAAGCATAGTTTGCAAGTTCAAAGTTAAGGGAACGGTGGTTACACTACCTGGATGGGGCAGAAAAAGGATGCTATCAACAACTGCAACCAGATTTCTGAGATAGCAGGATGTGAAATACCCTCGAGTGACTGCAAAAGACCTGCAGCAAGACTTGGTGACAACAGGCAATGTTGTTTATTTTTTTATAGCACATATCCAATGATAACACAAAGTGCTTTACAATACTTTAAAATACAATAAAAGAGCAAATACATTAATAAGAGCATAAGAGAGGAAGAATAATGATTGGAAACAATATGGGAGTGAATTCAAATCATTCAGTTAAAAGCAGAGGATAATATGAATGATTTAAGTCTAGATTTAAGAATAATAAGCGTAGGGGCACATCTCAATTCTTTAGGAAGTTTGTTCCAGTGATATGTTGCATAGTAACTAAACGCTGCTTCACCCTGCTTAGTTCTGACTTTGGGGAAAACTAATAGGCCTGTATCAGATGACCTAAGAGGCATAGAGTGTAAACAATCTATAAGCATGTTACACAAATATTTGGGTCCCAGACCATTAAATGATTTAAAAACAAGAAGTAGTATTCTGTAGTTGATTATGTAAGATACGGGTAAGGTTTCATTGTGTATAGGCACATACTAAATGGAGGTTTCCATTCCGGAACTACAAGACATCACTATTGACCCAAAAGCACAAGAAAAGTCGGCTTCAATATGCTCAAAATCATATAAAGAAGCCACATAGGTTTTGGGTTTCTGTTCTGTGGAGCAATGAATCAAAACTGAAACTTTTCGGCAATATGGATCAGCGGTATGTCTGGAGGAAGAAGACTGTGCCATCACAGTCACCTGACTTTAACCCGATAGAAAATCTCTGATGGGATTTGAATATGCCTGTAGCATTTAAACCCAATAATATTATTGAACTGGAGGCCATTGCTCATGAAGAATGGGCCAAGATTCCGCAGGAACGCTACCAGGGCCTGGTGTCTTGCTATGCAACCCTTTTATCAGATTATTTCGCTCTATACCTTCTTGACAGATCGGTGACTCTCTGTCTCTCTTTCCATATCACATGTTTATCTCCTTTTCATCAACAACGTTCAGAGACCAAACTATCTGTCTCAGTACCATCATCTCAATAATCTAATAGGAACTGGGACTGGCTGTATGAACCTTTCAAGACAGTCTATTGAAATAAAAAATGTTTTTCTGTCTATGTACAGTACGGATGTTGTAGATCACCTCCTCCCTCTTATTTTCCTCTCCTTTCATCATATTTTGCAACATCAAAACAAAGTTGTGCGAAACAAGACTCATTGTGCATTTATTCCTATTCGTGCCGATATCAAGTTAACTACCATAGGGAATCTATGTGTATATTTAGTACAAGTATTGGAGTGTTGCTGAATCGTGTCTGTGCCATGTTATGCAATGTATGCAACTGACTTCTGTATGTGAGCCTAAATGTGATTTGAGTCAGTTCATTGGACTACACCTGGTATTCTACAAAGGGAATAAATATGTAATCTGTGAATCTCCTCCATTCTGCCTCCTGCTTTCACCCGCAACACCACACCATTTTACAAACTCACTTGTGACAATAAACGTAGTGAACAATAAAGTGTTACATACTTACTGTGCAGATGAATACAGAAGACAATAACCCTGAACTATGTATGCAAAAATGCAAACAGCCCACTTGTCACATGTTAAACTGTAGCAGATTATTGTAACAGAAGATTAAAAACCCACTATGTACTACCGTTTGAAAGGAGTGGAGACACTACTCACCTTGATTACTATTGTCCGATTGTCTTGCCTAACTAAAATGTTAGCCACCTGTAAATACTCAGTTGCATGCTTTCTTTGCATGATTCCTGAACTAGTATCAATTTGTCTTTAAACCTGGGCGCAGTACTATTACTGCTACCACATTGGTTGTAAACAATAACTTTAATTTAATGCTGGTGACACAGTCCTGTCAGTATGGCCTATCCATTGCTCAAGTATTTGCTAATTTCCAGTCTGATTTTACATAGTTACAAAAATGTCTCATAGATCTTAAGTTTTTCTAAGTGCAAGTAAAACAAAATATATACTATTCTCTGATTCTAGAAATAGACATTTAGATGATCTCAAGATTAGCACCCTAGATGGCTCATTTATAGAACATGTTCCCTTCTACATATACCTGAGAATTTGGTTTAGTAGATGTCTGTTAAAGGTAATATCAGATTTGTGTGTTAACGGACATTTACTGTGTTCACAAAGTATTTTCTGTTATTTTCTTGAAGGAAATGTCAGTAAAATAACACAAAAAGCATTGGCAGCAAATTACCAGTACTTGTTACTGTTTAAACACAGATTATCTTTTACAGTGTACGACAGACGTTACAATGTCCCTCACTCTTGGAACTTTGTAAAGAGAGACCTTAAAGCTAGGGTATGCGATCACTAAAAACTATCAAGAAACGGCTAGCATTTCAAATGATCCAACGGAAAAAGTCCCACCTCCTCCCTTCAGAGCTACTTTCAAAAGCCACGCCTCCAAAACGTCTGAACGTGCGTTGAGTTCAGCTCGAGGACAAGTAACTCTACCAGTGTGACAAGCGGAGACGAGAGAATCTTTATTATTATATATCAGCGTAAAACATCATGTCGGAATCACAGGTAAGGAAACATCTAACTTTATGAAAATAACTAAAACTAACATAATATAGTGAGCCGGGGGCGCCCGCCAAATCAGGTATCTCCGGGCACGCATTGATAAGGTTGATTGACAGTTACCCTGCCAATCCAATCATTGTGCCGAAGAAAGTGATTGGCTTGGTTTATAGTAGTACTACAGACACTAAATTTTTTTCGGATGTGTTTCAAAGCTTTTATTTTTTGGGCTTTTATTAGTAAATGAAGTCAGTTTTAACGAATTTGACAGAAAGTGTTTTAGAAGTGAATTGCATACCCTAGCTTTAAGATAGATTCATTCATTCCTTTAGAATGAATTATTTTCTTGTTACTGTATGTTTTTTATTAAGTTTCCTGTAATTATATATTTTGCTGTACAAAAATAACTATTGTGGACATTGAGAAGCCATAGTCAGCCAAAATGTAATTATTATAATACTCCTACGTAAAGTATTTTAGTTTAATATCAAGGTAATGATGCATTTAAAACATGGGGAAATATTGGTTAGTCTGTGGGCAGAGTGTTGGAGGTAGGATTGTGGTAGTTACACTTATTATAGAAGTACAGTTGTGCAACTTGTCAACTAGAAAAACAAATGTTTAGTTGCGTATGAGTATGTATATTTTTGGTGTATACTCTGTTTAAGTTTGGGAATGGGGATAAAATATATACATACCAAAAGGAGGGGATAGGAAATTATGCAAGCAGTGAAAATGGATGTAGCAAATCCAAACAGATATTAAGGCTGGTACCGTGTAGTATAACCACATATACCATATCACTTCATCAACAATTCCTTCTTTATAGACTTTCAGTTTTACTCTAACTGCATCTGTGTACAGTATGTGAATTACATGTTTCTTTTTCGGGACAGCAGCGTACCTTAGTGGACTTGTCATTAAATCAAAGGTGGCTGCTTCTAATCCTTGAGCTGACAATGTGAAGAATAAAAACTGTTGTTCTGAACAAGACATTTAACACCCTATGTTATTTTTGTAAATAAGAATGTATTTTGAACATACATGGTATAACAAAATAATTGAAAACTATCCTCCAGTTGAGCTGTACAGAGCATCTCTGGAATTGACAAAACCTGCTGTTTGTGTGGTGATGTGATACTGCAAAACCTGCTGTTTGTGTGGTGATGTGATACTGCAAAACCTGCTGTTTGTGTGGTGATGTGATACTGCAAAACCTGCTGTTTGTGTGGTGATGTGATACTGCAAAACCTGCTGTTTGTGAGGTGATGTGATACTGCAAAACCTGCTGTTTGTGTGGTGATGTTATACTGCAAAACCTGCTGTTTGTGTGGTGATGTGATACTGCAAACACTGCTGATTGTTTTTCACGACGCCATAGCAATATTACTTCCAGAAATTTTCCACATTTTGTTCTCATCAGCACATTTTCTCATCTAGTATTTTTAGACCATTTATATTCTGTTTATTACTAGTTTTCATGATTGTCAGTGTTTATTGCTGTTTGTAAGGGTTGTGTTGTGAGGAACTTTTAGAAGACCCAGACTGTATATCGTTTATTTTTCCATTTGCCTGGAACTGTGTACAATCCAGGGTCTCTGTGAGGAAAATAAATTCAATCACACAGTGTAAATGCAAAGAAATTCTAATCCCTTAGCTTGTGCCTGTAAAGGCATCTATAAAAGTGGCCTGTTCAAGACTGCTTTGAACATTAAACTCACTAGACCTATTTTCCCTGGAGCACCCAGAGTGGCACCCAGCCTATTCATTACATGACTAACCTGTAGGTTGTAATACATTATACAGTAGTAAGGAATATGGTAGCATTGTGAGATGACTCCTAGGAATAAATGAAGGTGACAAGTCTAAAATCCTTCTGAGAAGACTGTATAATTAAAGTTGTTGTAAGTATGGACTGAACTGAATTTGTTCCAACAGTTTGACTATTACAAGGGAACAGTTGTTCTGTAGCAATGAATAATAAATGTCCCCAGGCAGATCACATCTCTGTGTAACAGAGGCACACACTATCTGTCACTGATCACAGTCAAAGGCAATCTCTCGCTCCACATTGAAATAATAGCTTTCTTAAAAAGCATTCATTTTTCTTTCCCAGTGAAATTCCAACTTTTTTTATTTGTCTTAAAGCTCAGTGCTCGTGTGTTGTTTTAGGACTCTTTGTAGACAAGTACACATATGTGTGTGTATACCAGTGGAGGCCAAGTTTTTTTAATTTAGGTCTTGATTGTGATGAGTTGCATGTTCTATTTGATGGTATAGAAGACCCTGGCACATCAGCGTTGCACCCAGGGCCAGCAGTGGCACTTTTGGTGGCCTAGGTGAGATTTGAGCATGGCCCCCCCCACCCCCCCTGTAACACCCCACCCCCAAGTGTTACACTGCAATTACCTCTTATGTCTATAACTATTTCTATAAGGTTAAGTATTTATATAATAACAACTAATGTATTGATTTGAATGCCTTACTTTTCAGCTCTGTGGTTTTAACTAGCATTCTGAAAAAACATGTGTACTGTATGCAATAAGTCACTCTGGATAAGATGTTTAATAAAACAATATGACAAAAATATGTAATATGTAAATGTGAACTAGTGAACAGTTAACAGTAGTCCACTTAAAATGGTTTAGGCCTATGATGGCCTCTCTCTCTTGGAATGCCTGAGTCAGTGGCTCCAGCCCCACCTCCTCCATGTCCAATTTTTGTTCAGTTTCACCCGAACATCAGATGACATTTCTGACTAATAGGTAATCTGTTTTGCCAGTATAGAATTATTTTCTTGTCATAGTAATAATCAATAAAATTTGTAGTAATCAGTATACATTGACATTTTAGTCATTTAGCTGACATTCTTATCTAGAGCGACTTACAGTAAGTACAGGGATATTCCCTAGAGCAACTTAGGGTAAAGTGACTTGCCCAAGGACACAACGACATTTGGCACAGTTGGAAATTGGCAAACCTTTTGACTACAAGTCTGACTCCCTTACCTGACTTGTATATCTTGTGCAGAAGTAACTTTGAGGAAATATGCAATCAAATAATGTAGCAATGATATGAGAAAAAGAATCCCACACATTGCATTGAGGTTTCAGTATAATTAATACAGAATCTCTGATCAATGATCAACATTTAGTTAGGATCATCACTTACTAAATATTTTAAATGTCTAGAAGAGTTTTATTATGTTCCTATAAATGTTATTCTATATTGTTTGGTACTCCCTAAGAGCTATTGACCATGTGAAAATTATGCAGCAAAGACCAAGTTGTTCTGGATTTGTGACAATGACTTGTACAACTATGAAGAATTGTTTCGATGTAAATGAAGAGGTAACACTTTACAATAAGTGTACATAAATTAACTTAAGTTAATGCAGTAATAGGCACTTACTAACATGTAATAACGCTAAACTAAGGTGCTTATTTATCATTTACTAAGGATGTTGTTGTTAATTAAGGTATTAATTAATGCATTTATTTAACATCAATAATTGCAGTAATAAGCATTAACTAACTATTAATAACAGTTAACTATCTATCCAGTTTTGAATTATGCATCAAAAGCTAGGGGTAATATCTTTGCTTTTTTTAACTGATCCTCCATCTAAATGGCACCTGCTGCAGGCACTTCACACTTCATGCCCCATCCCCCTCAGCCATTGACTCCTCAGACTCGCTAACAACAGACCTACCAGCTGGTGGTGGTGGTGATGATGGTGAACGTGCAGGATTAGCAGCGCTGCTAGCCAATGTATCGCCTTCAGTAACAGTTTGGACTGCAGTCCCTTCCTCCGACACTGACAGTTCTCTGGTGCGTTTTGAGTCACCATCTATCTTTAACATCATTAAACTCCTTTGTCATTACCGGTCCATATTTTTTTGTCTTATTTCCCACCTCCAGTTTCAAATTCAGTGAGTTACCACTGTTTTAAGAACAGTTAGCCTTATGAATAATACTCGATTTCAATTAAGGTTAAATCAAGACAGCAGGTCTGGAATCAGTTTGGCTTATACGGTGCTTATAATGTTCATGACAGCTTTTACCGGTAGGCAAAATAAATACAGAGAAGGAAGAGGTCATATTATTCAACTTTGAACGGGTTTTATTAGAATGTTTACAGTGCTGACGACAAACTGTATTGATAAAGATAAATCATGTTCATGAGCTAAAGGATCAGGCCAAAATAGGTCCCGGAACATATTGTAGGAATCCTGAGAGATGCCGGATCCTTTTCCGCTGGGATTCGGCACAAATTAGGTACTGGTTATATCTTATAATCTATTCACAGAGCTGCTGAGACCAACATTTAGTAAGGAATTCTGTTAACTCTTACTCCAAGAGTAAGGGCGAAGTTGACGCTGTTGCTATGGATGCAATATTCCATGAACAAGCTTACGTAATATGCCCGCAGTGATTGGCCCATAAGGGACGGGTGTCTGACAGTGAATTAATCACAGCAAGATGTTTGAGTGGTTGGTTTTCCTACCCTGGCTGGAGTATGCACAAAAGTCCCTCTGCTACTAACATGCCGCTAACATGCGCTTACAGCATTCTTAGGGTTGACAAAAGGCCCAGGCGGACTGCTACCACAGGGAGGCGCTGGTCTTTGTTCCTGGTGACTGGGTCTGGCTCTCAAGCCGGAACCTGCCACTTTGCCTGCCATGCCAGAAGCTAAGCACATGTATGGTGGGGCCCTTCAAAGTGCTGGGGAGAGTAAACGAGGTGTCAGATTACAACTACCTGTAACTATGCACATTTTCCCTTGTTTTTTTCCCTGTGTCTCCAGGTTCCAGGTCCACTCCATGAGGAGGTCAATGGGGAGCCTGCCTATGCCGTGCATAGGGGTGGTCTCCAATATCTTGTGGAGTGGGAGGGTTACGGTCTGGAGGAGCAGTGCTGGGTGCCTGTTCCGGACATCATTGATCCATCCTTGCTCAGAGAGCTCCGTCATCATCGTCCTAACTGCCCAGCACCACTGTCCTTGGATCGGGACATTCTGCTGCTGGAGCGGCGCATCGGGGGGTGGGTACTGTAACATCTCCACAAGGGCTTAGGAAGAACTTTGATATTGGGGGGACACACCATAGATTTAAACATTTTTTTTTATTATTGCTGGGGACCACATTGGCTGTCTGTAACATTGGGGGTTTATGTCCTCCCGTCCCCCCATTCCTAAGCCCTTGTTTCTATTTATTGATTGAGGAACTGGCATTGAACAGGCAGCAACTCAACCTGCTTGGGTTTAATCCATTACAATCATAAATACATTTTAAAACCTCACCTCACACCCTGCAGTGACACCTGCCTCTCCTTTTGTCTCTTCCATGGCTGCAACATGATTCTCCTAATAAATTAACAATTGTAGCACATTTTACTTTTGCTAAGGTTAACACAGAGAAATCGATTGCCAGCTATATCTATAGCTATGTGGCTAGCTATCTAACGTAACGTTAGTTATAGCACCTCTCGCAAAGCATAACACCATAGACCGTATATAGTACTGGACATAACATCTGTGACGTCAACCACAGGTTTGAGAAGATCTGATTTAAGTCGTCAAGTTTGCCATTACGGGTGCAGCCACCATGGTTAGGGATGCTCTACGTTAAGTTACACACTTTCACTGGCACAGTCAATGTCAATCACATCATAGCCACTTCCTAAAACACCCCCTGCTTTATCGCTGATTTTAAAATCAACAAGACCATAATTAAAAAAGTAAGATCATTCTGTATTGCAGGAGACTTAAAACTAGCGATTGAGACCATACACTCATTACGAAAATGTTTACTGAGGTAATAAATCAATTGAGAAGTGGATGTCTTTCTCAGAATTCTACAGAAACCAACCTCTTTTGCAACCACACGTGTCGCCCCCAGAGAAAAATTCATATAGAATGCAGGTTTAAGGCACGTCTGCATTTGTATCACTTTGCCAAACTGGATGCTCACCCTTTGCATAACATACGTGCCATTCAAAATATAATTGTTGATTTAATCGTCATATGCCTCCTATCCATAATTCAACTTTAAAAAGCTTGCTAACTTCAACCGCTTGACTGAGAATAATTTACCTCATAGTCTTATTCAAGTTCAAAGCTGGTGCGCACCAGTAACATATTTTTATGTTTTTAGTGTAATGTTAACTTCTTTCTACCACTCAGATCAGTCAAAGTCAAAGTCGTTTATTTATCATATGCATCG
>JACXGM010000586.1:47536-69385 GCA_016801145.1 Umbra pygmaea
GAGTAATCCAAAAGCAGGCATCGGTCAAAACTGAATAGCTGGTAAGGCTAAAGTACATCTAGGGATATTTCTTGGCAGAGTAATCAAAACAGGCATAGGTCAAAACGGAATGGCATATAGGGCTAAAGTACAATTATGGGATATTCAAAGGCAGAGTAACTCAAAACAAGGCAAAGGTCAAACCAGAACTAGAATATACTATGGAATGCTCAGTAATGAAAATAGTACTTACAATACCTCGCAAGGAGGCTATGGGTGAGTGTGGCTTAAATACAAAATGGAGTGAGCAGGTGTGGTGAATCATGATAATTGAGTCCGGGTATGGGAACTATAGTTCTGAGGAAGTATGACTAGGGAAGCTGTAGTCCACAGGAAGTAGAACTGATGTATGGGAATTGTAGTTCTGAGCAGGATGGAATAGGGAAGTGACAGTGTCCAGGGAAGGGGAACTGGGAATCGTTACACGAATAACATCACATCATCCTATGTAGAGAAATTATTTTGACATGGCTCGACACATCTATGCAGTGGGCTTAAAAATATTACAACAATATAAAGAATTTTTAAAACAATAATAAAAAATAATAATAATAATACACTATGTACTGAGCAGCAATCTATAAAATGTACAGCAGTAGGAGTAAATAAATATAAAAAATATGGCATGGAAATTTGCTTTTAAATGTGCATTTGAGTTCTGCTACATCAGATGTAGAGAGCATAAAGTGACCAGAGAATGTTAGTGCTCAACAGATGTTGACTGGTAGATGACTACCACCCTCTGAAGGGCCTTACGATCAGCAGTGGAGCAGCTGCCATACCAGGCGGTAATGCAGCCTGAGAGGATGCTCTCAATGGTGCACCTGTAGAAGTTTATTAAAATCCTGGCAGACATGCCAAACGTCTTAAGTCTCCTAAGGAAGTATAGGCGCTTTTGGGCAGTTTTTGTTGCCAAGATTGTCTGTCTGGACCATGTGAGGTTGTCACTGATGAACACACCGAGGAACTTGAACTCTGAAACTCTCTCGTCTCCATCGATGTGTATGGGGGCAGGACCCTCCCTCTGCTGCTTCCTAAAGTCCACTATCATCTCTTTAGTCTTGCTGATGTTGAGAGAGAGGTTGTTGCTCTGGCACCAGGTAGCCAAGGCTCTTACCTCCTCTCTGTAAGCAGTCTCATCATTGTTGGAGATGAGACCTAGGATGGTGTGTCATCAGCAAACTTTATGATGATGTTGGAAATGCGTGTGGCCACACAATCATAAGTGAACAGAGCGTACAAGAGGGGACTGAGTACGCAGCCTTGTGGGGCTCCAGTGCTCAGGGTCATTGTGGAGGAGGTGAGGTTGCCCATTCTTACCATCTGGGGTCTTCTCATTAGGAAGTCCAGGACCAGTTGCAAAGGGAGGTGTTAAAACCCAGGATCCTGAGCTTGGGAATGAGCTTAGCAGGAACAATAGTGTTGAATGCTGAGCTGTAGTCCACAAATAGCATCCTCACATATGTGTTCCCTTTTTCCAGATGGGAGAGGGCGGTGTGTGCCGTCAGTGGTGATGGCATCGTCTGTAGATCTGTTGGGGCGGTATGCAAATTGTAGGAGGTCCAAGGTGTCAGGAAGGGCGGCGCAGATATGGGTTCTGACCAGCCGCTCAAAGCACTTCATGATGATGGAGGTCAGTGCTAATGGGCGGTAGTCATTTAGGCAGGTGATGGAAGGTTTCTTTGGGACCGGGACAATGGTGGCCTGCTTGAAGCAGGAGGGAACTGTAGACTGGGTTAGGGAAAGGTTGAATATGGAGGTGAATACCCCCGCTAGCTGGTCGGCGCAACCTCTTATGACATGGCCTGGAATGCCATCTGGCCCTGGAGACCTCCGCGGGTTCACTCTTTTAAAAGTTCTTCTTACATCAGCCACGTCCAGGGACAGAGTGCGGTCGTCTGGGCTCTCAGCTAGCTTCTCAGGAGTGATGTTGGCCACCTCAAACCATGCGAAGACGGTGTTGAGCTCGTCGGGGTTGGAGGCGGGGGGATGGGCGTCACAGCTATTTTTCACTTTGTACTCCGTTATCTGCCGCAGCCCACACCACATGCACTTGGGGTCGGAGCTGTTGTAGTTAGACTCCAATTTGTCCCTGTAGCCTCTTTTAGCATCTCGTATGGCTTTCCGTAGGTCATATCTAGCCCTCCTCAGAGCCTCCAGGTCGCCAGAGTTATAGGCAGAGGACCGTGCTGCAAGCTTTGCACGGACATTACCGTTAACACAGGGCTTTTGGTTGGGGAAGGTCTTGACATTGACCTGTGGAACGACATCATCTATGCACTTGGTGATGAATGCGGTTTTTGATTTCACTATAGGTGAAAAGTGAAGAATATGAAGCTAGTGATTGGCAAATGGTGATTATTCAAGCATAGCATAAAATGGGAAGCTTTGACTTGCTGGCAAAAACCAGATAGTCTTTGTCACGCTTTCAAAATAAAAGTTCAAAATGTACAGTTTTTGTCCCTGCGGTATAGGCAAATATTTTGGTGGGATACATGCAGCATTTTCCTTAATATTGAGGGGGGACACGTCCACCAGGTTCCTACGCCAATGCATCTCCACCTGCTGTACAGGGCCGGTGCAAGGTTTCTTGGTGACCTAGGCAAAATAATTAAATGTAGTTTTAAATGTGTTACAAAAAATGTAAACTTCATATGGTATCAGTCCTAACTTGGAAAAATGACCAGTTAACCTTTTCAGCAATTACCTACTTAATCCCCCATGGCATAGGGTAGCAGCAGCAGCCGTTTCATCTGTACTCTTTTTCCTGTACCAAACAAATGTATTCATTGAGTTTGAAATATTAGCTGCTAGCGGCTCCATGATCAAATCCAATGTGCTACAGTAGCTAATATAAGCTAGCTCAATAGCAAGCTAGCTAGCATAGCTACAAATCTAGGCAGCTAAATGTAAAAGGTGAGTAAGTTTGTTTGCTATGAATAAGACCGTTCTTGTTAGTGTTATTGTACAACTGTAAAACTAATTTCAAATACCTTTGTGTCGATTCTGGTTAAGGGTGTTTTGGATGTACTGTAGCTATGGACTAACATGTGCACCCACCTGTCACAGTTCAGCACACGTCTTCAGGGAAAGGGTTATATTCAACAGACTAAATGGATTGAAAGTTAGAGGCACTATATGAACAAGTTCAATAATTAGAAATGTAGGCTATCTTTTACCATTGCAAAATGTTTTTCTGCAGTGTTACTTGTAAATCAAATACAAGTGTCCGATAGCTGCGTTGAAAGTGATGGGGTGGCGCCACATGTCTCCTGGCAGCTCGTAATAAATATATATTACTATATACAGTCATATGCATAAGGTTAGGCACCCCTGACAATTTCCATGTATTTGATTTATAAATAATTGGGTGTTTGGATCAGCAATTACCTTTTGATCTAACAAATAACTGAACAGCAATATTTTGGTAGTGAAATGAGGTTATTGGATTAACAGAAAATGTGCAATATCCATCAAAACGAAATTTGGGCACTCTGGTCATTTTCTTGATCTGAATACCTGCAACTACCTAGGACTGATTAATTGGAACACTCGATTGGTTTGGTGAGAAAAGGTATTTAAGGTGGCCAATTGCAAGTTGTTGTTCTCTTTGACTGTCCTCTGAAGAGTGGCAACATGGGGGCCTAAAAACAACTATCAAATGACCTGAAAATAAAATTGTTCAACATTACGGTTTAGGGGAAGGCTACAAATAGCTATCACAGAGATTTAAGCTGTCAGTGTCAACTTTGAGGAACATAGTGAGGAAATGGAAGACAACAGGCACAGTTCTTGTTAAGGCCAGAAGTGGCAGGCCAAGTAAAATATTGGAGAGGCAAAAACAGCCCATAGACCACCTCCAAAGACCTACAACATCATCTTGCTGCAGATGGTGTCACTGTGCATCATTCAACGATTCAGTGCACTTTGCACGAGGAGAAGCTGTATGGGAGAGTTATGCGGAAGAAGCCTTTTCTGCACACACGACACAAACAGAGTCACTTGAGTTATGCAGATGCATATTTGGACAAGCCAGGTTCATTTTGGAAGAAGGTGCTGTGGACTGATGAAACAAAAATTGAGATATTTGGTCATAACAAGGGGCATTATGCATGGCGGCAAAAGAACACAGCATTCCTGGACAAACACTTGCTACCCACAGTAAAATTTGGTGGAGGATCCATCATGCTGTGGGGTTGTGGGGCCAGTGCCGGTACTGGGAATCTTGTTAAAGTTTAGGGTGGCATGGATTCCATTCAATATTAGAAGATACTTGAGAATAATGTAGAGGAATCAGTCACAGAGTTGAAATTACACCAGGGCTGGATAATAACAACCCAAAACACTGCTCAAAATCTACTCTGGCAGTTATGCAGAGGAACAGGTACAATCTATGGGGTGATTTGAAGCGGGCTGTCCATGCTTGGCAACAGTGGCGGGCCGTGCATTTTATACCTAGACCTTCAATATCTTCCCGAAATTAAAACGCATTATAATAACCTCACAATGACATTATAGGGCTTTTGTATATATTATACAAAATTTAAATAGGCTACATCGTATTTCTTTTAATCGTATTTCAGAAATACCACTATTTTGTTCACCCAGAAGTTTTGCAAACTACCGACATTTGTCTTTCCTCCCTGAAGGTGGCTTTCAGAGGCTAGATCTGGGGTGTTCCTCATGCCGTTTTCTGCAGTTATACTATGCACCGAATAGCCTAATAACTCGCATCCTTCGTTCTTTCCTGTACTTAAATGTGCGCATTTCCTTGAGGATTCTAATATTTTTTACCTATAATTTTACAAATATTTGGCTCCATGAAAATAGCAATGAGAAAAACGATATCACATTTCGCTATTTGAACTGTACTGGACAAGTGCTGAGAAAAATAGTTTTTCAATAGCTAACTTGTGGCTTCGTCTTTGGAATGATTATGCATTTTAGGCACATTTAAATCACGTTTCTTTCTTTTTTAAATAGCAATAAAGACAGTTTTACAGCTTTAAGCATGGTCTCTGAATGACGAAGTAGACTGTCAGTATCATCAATATGAAATATACCGGTATGCATAGGGCTGAACATTTCCATTGAAACTTTTACGTGAATCAGATTTACAACTATGGCCGTCTATGGATAATCTGTCAAGCACACCATAACGCTCTTAAATGTGGAGGAAGTATCTCCTTGGAGTATCGGGCCTTTTACACAAGTACAAGTATGAGTACTTATGCCCAGTATCGGGCCAATACCAAGTACTGGTATCACCCATCCCTAAGGCCCTGCTAGTAAAATATATAAAAATCCATCAAACTCACCAAAGCTGCTCATTATTTGAAAACGAAGTCCGTCCTCCTTTCTCTTTTAAAAAGACTTGATGCGGTTGTACAGCACATCTTTGCGTTAAGTTCCAATAAAAGATCTTACCCAGTGCTGAGAGTCGATCGTGCCCAGTCCTATATTTGCCACCAAAGCTACTTCTTCACCTCCATCTGCCATTCTGCTAAAAGTAAAACATCTAACAATCTAAAAATTCAAAGTTTAAAGAAATCGGAAAAGGGTGTAAGCTAAGCTAGATCTTGTTCGGATGGCAAACTTTTTTTAAACATTTTTTGTTGAACTACCACTCCTATCAGCGACAGAAACAATGCTGACGTAAGGCTAGGCCGGCAGAAACGCTTTACTTGGTCAAAGAACACACCCAACATGGTAAAGTCGAAATCTGATTGGTTAAAAATATGACAATCAAAAACATTGTCCTGATGAGCTTCAACAGCAGACGGTATCCACTCGGAATTCTGAATGCCCTAGTCTACCCGGAGACAACACAGATGAAAAAATTAACAAAAGCTTTCATTTATATGAGCTGCGGTGAAAGCAAGGCAACTGAAAAGAGTGTGTTGTAGCAATGAAATTACCTTATAGAATAATTTAAATGAACTTTGTAAAATATATATATTGTTAATGAAAAAATATATTCAAGAATAATATATGTTAAAAATATATTCTGACTATCTTTGGGCCAGCAGAGAAGGCTTTGCAGGCCCTGACGGCCCACCACTGCTTGGCAACCATTAAACCTACCTGAACTGGAGATGTTTTTCAGGGAGGAATGGTCCAAAATAACTTCATCCAGAATCCAGACACTCATTACAGGTTATAGAAAGTGTCTAGAGGCTGTTATTTATGCTAAAGAAGGCTCAACTAAATATTGTTTTTATACTTCTGTTGTGGTGCCCAAATTTATACACCTGTCTAATTTCATTTTGATGCATATTGCACATTTTCTGTTCATCCAATAAACCTAATTTCACTACTGAAATATTACGGTGTCCTTCAGATATTTGATATATCAAAATGAAATGGCTAATCCAAACACCCAATTATTTATAAATGAAAATCATGGAAATTGTCAGGGGTGCCTAAACATTTGCATACGACTGTATTTGAAATAATTACCTATTTTAAATTAATAAATAATAATCAGATCAGTTACATACATTTTAATTTTCACTACTTTTTAATAGTCGAACATCTTAGGTCTTCTAATTCGTCTATACGGTCGCGTTGGTCCTGCTGCTGTGCCTCCCTTTCCTAGAGTGTCCAGGTTCCAGCAGTCGACGTCACTGACCTACTAAGCCACCGCACCCTCCTACACACCTGTACTCTATTGTCTCATTAGTGTGTGTATATACCGGTACACGTAAGTTGCTTGTATTCTAGTGTGTAATCAGTGATTGCCAGTCTGTGTACATTGTTTGTTCTATGTTTGCCATGATTATTAACTTCCGAGTGAAAATATATACTTGCCAGTTGCTGTTGCCCACATTACGTACTGCTTCTGGCTGTTATTTAAATTCTCTTTCTAGTTGTAGTAAACCGACAGTTGCCTGCGTTGACTCCTGCTTCTCCACACATCATTACACAGAGGCAGCCATAATAAATCTTTGTATATTTTTCAAAACGTATATAGTGGCAATAGAGATTAAGCTACTACACCTTAGATACTTTAACACAAGTTTTTTTTGAGTTAGGAAACGACACTGATTGCTAAATTATTATCAACCATAAATGGTCAAGAACACATACAGTACAGCTGATTTTTGCATTGCAATGTTCCCTGCAGAGTAGCTAACCGTTAACTCAGCCCCAACTACCACTGGTCAGGTATAGAGTTAAGCATGGCTCATAAGGAAGGGAGAAAGTGGGCACTTAATATAATTATTTTGGGTTGCCAGAAAGCAGTCAGTTGACACATTGTAAAGCACAACTTTTAAAAAAGGGAGGGGGCACACACAATTTTTTTCCAGCACGCCAGCAATAATTCACAACGCTTTGTAGAATTAATAACATTTTTGGTTGCACACAAATTTGCATCCCTACCACTCATTGACACACTAGACATTGTCTGCCAGTGCCAGAAGCCAGGACTGATTGAACGATGAAGGATTAACTCTGCACCGCTGCCCATGATCGGAACACTGTCAAGGGAGGTATATGAAGGCCTCTGTAGAGCAGCTTGGGGGTGAAGCTGAAAAAGAAAAGGATGGAGAGACCATTAGAATGAATGAGGCGAGCAGTATCATCATGTACTGTTGATGATACTTAAAAATATTCATTTTTATGTTTGTCTCCCTCTGATTCCCTTTCTATGAATCTTATTTTATTATATCTTTTTTATTTTATTTTATCTTTCTCATCTCTTATTATCTCTATATTGCTCTATTTTCTCTCTATTTCTACTCCTGGGCCACTCCTGTTTTCCCATAGTTCTGTCTCTGTGTTTCCATTTAGCACAGCGGGAGGCTGAGGGATGTGTCAACATTTAATGTTTCTGTATTTTTTCCTCTGATGTGTGCGTGGTGCCCAGGCATATTTGTGATAGCTGCAGATTATCACAGAGGAGGTGTCTCTTGCATTCTCATTCCAATTTTCCAATGTGCTTTATTGGCATGACTAGAAGGTTTCATTATTGCCAAAGTAAACATTTTTAGGCGGTAACATTTTAATACAGCATGTATACAGACAAAAAAATATATACAACAAATAATGCAAATCAATAAATTAGAAGGGAATTAAATGATTGCTTTGTGTCTTTCTCTGTGTCTCTATGTATGTCTCTCAATTTTATTCAATTCAATAGGAGTTTTATTGGAATGAATGGATGGTTGCCAGTATTGCCAAAGCAAAGGTTACAGGCAATAATAGTGATTCAGTGAATCAGCAATAAAATAAATAACAAAATCAGACAGTAACAATAATAATATATAAAAATCTCAACATTGTACACAAAATTAAACAAATAATTAACATACCAGAAATGTACATTATGGCCGCTAACATTTCTCTTTTGTTGTAACTAGCCAGGACATAGTTAGCTGCAAGATCTACAGTTTCTGTATTTTCCCCTAAGAGAATGCACATATTCTCTTCATCAGGTATTTCAAAAAACCTGAAAAATTCTTTGCTTAAATTGCCAGAAATATGTAAGCATTAACACACGACACACTGTGCATTGCCAGGGAATAACCGCACACCTCAGCAGTGTAGAAAGCCACAACGCTGAAAGAGGCGTAGTGATACTTTTTGATTACATACTAAGCACTTCAGTGAAAAGGCAACATTCTACAGTGCAGATATCAGGGAATTGTCATAGGCTTGGAATTTAGCCAATAAAATTGCAGATGTTTGCGGATTCACCGGATCCGTTTATATATATATATATATATATATATATATATATATATATATATATAAATAGCACTTATTGAATTATATTTAGTGCAGTAAAGTATGAAGTGCTGTTAGTTTTTCACCTCTCCTGATCCACAGTGTTTACGAAATCTTTCTTCCCTGACAGTCCATGTTTTTTGTGCCATGCAGATTCAATAGCCACAATTCCTCAAATAAAAACCGGTAGTCAACTAAACGCCGGGCCTCTGATAGTGGCCACAAGGACAAATAAAGGCTGGTCTTAAATAAAGGCTGGGGGAATATTATGTGTGTATAATCACCTATAGGTGCCTTTAATATAATGTGCATTCCAGTTAAGCGTAATGTACATTTCTATCACTTTAATAGATTCAACAATATATTCATGCTATTTTCGGATTATGGTACTTCTGCTCCTGCGAGCTGCCATTCTGTAGGTTTTTGTTCCAAACCTAATTTAGCACAAGTGACGCTACTCACTACCAGTTTGAAATGGTAACTCAATAACATGCAATAACAACGTAATGCAGCAATAAAAGAAGTTCTGAAACAAGGATTTACACAAAAATATAGCCAATTATACTTATCAAACAGAGGAAATCAGAAATAAAGGCCTGCCTCTAACAAAAGCCTGCTTCAAATAAAAGCTGGTTGCCTACTGCAGTAGAGGTAAATAAAGGCCCCGGTCTTTATTTGAGGAATTACGGTATCTTCCTTTTTTAAATTCCTTGATTCTTACAAGGTTTTGTGCTTGTATTAACTTGATTTCTTTATTCAGAATTTGTTAACATTGAAGTTTTTGATAAAATTTGATTTAATTTTGCCAATAGGTAGTGACTGTATTTTGGATAGAGGTTGGATAGAGGTAAAATGAATATCTATGAACACAAGGATAGGCAAGCATAGCCGTAAACAGAAACAATAATCAGCAATGCTGAACAGAAAACACATGGCTTAAATACCCACATGATAATGACATGAACAGATGCACCTGTGTGCGCCTCAAGCCCCATAGAGAAGGCTAGCAATCCCATCTAGGGACGTAATAACAACATAGAGAGGGATAAAGACCTCAGAGTCAATATTCAGGGGAGTCGGAGCGTTGGGTTAGAGAGCGTTGGGGCGAAACCCTTACAGAACCCCCCCTCTGAGACGCGGCTCCAGCCACGAGGGAGGAAGGGAGGGAGCGGGGTCGGCCCCGGGGATGGGGACCAGGGCGGTCAGGACGGCGGCGGTGGAAGTCCCGGCACAGAGATGGATCGAGGATGTCCCTTGCTGGAACCCAACTCCTCTCCTCCGGACCGTACCCCTCCCAATCAACCAGGTACTGGAGACAGCCCAGCCTCCTCCGGGAGTCCACGAGGCTGCGCACAGTGTAGGCTTCTTCCCCGTCGATGAGTAGAGGAGGAGGAGGAGGAATGCCCAACGCCTCATCGAGTAAGGGACCACGGACCATCGGCCTAAAGAGAGAGACATGAAAGGTGGGTGAGATCCTCATGTGAGTAGGCAACTGGAGTGTGTAGCTAACGTCGTTGACCTGACGGATCACGGGAAAGGGCCCAATAAAACGGGGCGACAGTTTTCGGCAAGGCGTGGTGAAGGACATGTCACGGGTGGACAGCCAAACCTGGTCTCCTGGTTGGAATACAGGACCCTCGCAGCGGTGCTTGTCAGCTTGGTTCTTCTGGCGGCGCACAGCTCGTTGTAGACGCGTGTGTGCAGCCTCCCATACAGCCTCTGCCCATCGAAACCAGTCGTCAACCGCTGGGATTTGGGATGTGCTGGGATGCCAGGGTGCGAGAGGTGTCCGCACGATGGCCCCCTGATGTTAGGGCAGCGAGCCAGAGCATGTCCCTCCTCTCCGCAGTATAGGCATAGGCCCAGGCAAAAACGACGACTCCTCTCAGCTGGGGTGAGATGAGTGGTAACCATCTCCATGGGCTCCTCTACCTCCCAACACTCAGCCTTGAACGCCGTGCGTAAAGATGGTCTCCCTCGGGCCCGAAGGAGATAATCCAGCTTGACCGCCAGTTTGATCAGCTGGTCCAGGGTGGTGTTCTCATCCCGGCGAGAGAGAAGGGCGGTCTCGTTCCACCCGCTAGCCACGGATAAGGTACGGAACTCCAGGGCATACTCGGCTGTAGTGCGGTTGCCCTGGCGAATATGTAGCAGCCGGTCCCCTCGCTCTCTTCCCTGTGGTGGATGGTCGAAAATGGCTTTGAACAGCTCTACGAAACCCTTGTAATCATCAAAAATCTCTTCTTCACCCTCCCATACGGCCGTAGCCCACTCCAGAGCTCTTCCTGTAAGCAGCGAAATGACCATGGTGATTTTCGCCCGATCAGATCTCCGTCCACCTGCTCTGTGGGTAAAGTACAACCCGCATTGGAGGAAGAACCCCCGGCATCTCTCCGGGTGGCCGTTGTAGCGTTACGGAAGGCAAACCTCCATAGGGCCCAAAGCGCTCGCAGGAGGAGAAGGCTGTCTCTCTGGAGGAGAAGGAGCCGAGGTAGGTGAGGAGGGCGGATCCAGTCGCCTCAAACACTGGAGGTCCTCTTCCATGGCTACCTCCAGGTTCGCCAGCTGATTGTGGTGGTGGTACAGGACCCGATTGCGTTCCTCCATTGCTCCTGGAAGTCCTCCGGTATTCGCTGACTCCATTTTCAAGGCTGATTATTCTGTCACGGTTCTTCAAGGAAATACGAGGCAAATGCTGAATAACTGAGGAATTTATTCCAAACGTAAAATGAATATCTTTGAACACAAGGATAGACAAGCATAGCCGTAAACAGAAACAATAATCAGCAATGCTGAACAGAAAACAAATGGCTTAAATACCCACACGATAATGACATGAACAGGTGCACCTGTGTGCGCCTCAAGCCCCATAGAGAAGGCTAGCAATCCCGTATAGGGATGCAATAACAACATAGAGAGGGATAGAGACCTCAGAGTCAATATTCAGGGGAGTCGCAGCATTGGGTCCGAGAGCGTTGGGGCGAAACCCTTACAGTGGTTGGATGTAGCTGATGCTTCTGGGCTAACTGCTCTAAAGGGTCATTCTCTGTGTTGCTGTGTTTGTGTTGAAAAGCTTTGATGATAATATTCTGGGTCACATTGTGTTAAGTCCTCTCCGGGAACCATCACCTTAAAGTGGTGGAGAGGTTTGTGTGTCCCTATGAACCTGTCTTGATCTCCCATGGCAAAGTTCTCAGGTGAGGGGCCAGACAATGAATGGTTCAAGAAAACCCCAATGAATAATCAAGGAAGAGGTAGAGTGACCCTGCCCGGAGGAAGCCCGGGGCTCTCGTCTGGAGCCAGGCCTGGATGGAGGGCTTTTCAGCGAGCGCCTGGTGGCCGGGTTTGGCATAGAGCCCGGCCAGGCACAGCCCGAAAAAGCAACGTGGCACCTCCTTCTTCAACCCATGGGCCCACCACCTGTGGGAGGAACCGCTGCGGTCGGGCCTCGACGGACCAGGCCTGGGCAGCAGAGGCTGGCTCTGGGGATGTGGAATGTCAACTCTCTGTGGGGGAAGGAGACGGAACTTGTGCGGGAGGTGGAGCACTACCAATTAGTTGGTAGGGGTGGGGCTTACCTGGGTGGGGCTTAACTCTACGCACAGTCTCGGTTCTGGAACCATTCTGTTGGATAGGGGTTGGACTATTTTCTTCTCCAGAGTTGCCCAGGGTGTGAGGCGCCGGCCGGGTGTGGGGATACTCATAAGCCCCCAGCTGAGTGCCGCTACCTTGGAGTTTACCCCAGTGGACAAGAAGGCTCACCTCCCTGCGCCTGTGAGTTGTGGGGGGGTGACTCTGATTGTTGTTTGTGCATATATGCACCAAACAGGAGTTCAGAGTATTCAGCCTTCTTGGAGACCTTGAATAAAGTCCTGCATTGGGGATTCCATAGTTCTGCTGGGTGACTTCAATGCGCAAATGGGCAATGATGGAGACACATGGAGAGGCGTGATTGGGAAGAACAGCCTTTCTGATCTAAACCCGAGTGGTTGTTTGTTGTTGGACTTCTGTGCTAGTCATGGATTGTCTATAACGAACACCATGTTCTAACATATGTATGCTCATATGTGTACTTGGTACCAGAGCACCCTAGGCCAAAGGTCAATGATCAATTTTATAATCGTTTCATCTGATCTGAGGCAGTTTGTTTTGGACACTCGAGTGAAGAGAGGGGCGGAGCTGTCAACCGATCACCATCTGGTGGTGAGTTGGGTCAGGGGGTGGGGGAAGACTTTAGACAGACCTGGTAAACTTAAACGGGTAGTGCAGGTGAATTGGGAACGTCTGGAGGAGGCCACTGTCCGACAGACTTTCAACTCACACCTCCGGCAGAGCTTTTCGTGCATGCCTGTGGTGGCTGGGGACATTGAACCCGAGTGCACAATGTTCAAAACCTCCACTGCTGAACTTGTAGTGGGGAGCTGTGGTCTTAGGGTTTTGTGTGCCTCAAGGGGCACTAACCCACGAACACTGTGGTGGACACCGGTGGTCAGGAAAGCCGTCTGACTGAAGGAGTCTTTGACTCCAGAGGCAGTTGCAGGGTACCAAAAGGCCCAAAGGGCTGTAGCCTCTGCTGTGAAAGAGGCAAAGTAGCGGGTGTGGGAGAAGCATGGAGAAGACATGGAGAAGGACTTTCGGTCGGCACCAAAGTGCTTCTGAAAAACAATCCGCCACCTCAGAAGGGGGAAGCATGGAACCATCCAAACTGTATACAGTAAGGATGGGAATATGTTGACCTCAACTGAGGAGGTAATAGGGTGATGGAAGAAGCACTTTGAGGAACTCCTGAATCCAACTAATACGCCCCCTATATTAGAGGCAGAGCTAGAGGATGATGGGGGATTGTCATCAATTTCCCTGGTGGAAGTCACTGAGGTAGTCAAACAACTCCATATTGGCAAAGCCCCAGGGATTGGTGAGATCCGTCCAGAAAGGCTAAAAGCTCTGGGTGTGGAGGGGCTGTCTTGGATGACACGCCTCTTCTGGGAGAGTGCCAAAAGAGTGGCAGACCGGGGTGGTTCAAAAAGGGGGACCAGAGGGTGTGTGCCAATTACCGGGGTATCACACTTCTCAGCCTCCCTGGTAAAGTCTACTCTAAGGTGCTGGAAAGGAGGGTTCGGCCGATAGTCAAATCTCAGGTTGAAGAGGAACGATGTGGATTCTGTCCTGGTCGTGGAACAATGGATCAGATCTTCACTCTTGCAAGGATCCTGGAGGGTGGCTGGGAGTATGCCTAGCCTGTCTACATGTGCTTTATGGATTTGGAGAAGGCCGTGAGATACTGTGGGAGGTGCTGAGGGAGTTTGGGGTGAGGGGGTCCCAGCTTAGGGCCATCCAATCTCTTTATGTCCAAAGCGAGGGCTGTGTCCGGGTTCTCGGCAGTAAGTCAGACTCGTTTCAGGTGAGGGTTGGTCTCCACCAGGGCTGCGCTTTGTCACCAATCCTGTTTCTAGTGTTTATGGACAGGATATCGAGGCATAGTCGGAGTGGTTATGGGTTGCAGTTCGGTGGGCTGAGGATCTCCTCACTGCTTTTTACAGATGATGTGGTCCTGATGGCATCATCGGCCTGTGACCTTCAGCACTCACTGGATCGGTTTGCAGCCAAGTGTGAAGCGGCTAGGATGAGGATCAGCACCTCTAAATCTGAGGCCATGGTTCTCAGCAGGAAACTGGTGAAGTGCCTACTCCAGGTAGGGAACGAGTCCTTACCCCAAGTGAAGGAGTTCAAATACCTTTCGGTCTTGTTCGCAAGTGAGGGGACAATGGAGCGGAAGATGAAGGCTGGGTCATGACCTCAAGAACAAGATCCAGGGTACAAGCGGCTGAAATGGGTTTCCTCAGGAGGGTGGCTGGCGTCTCCCTTAGAGATTTTGGGAAGTTTGGGGTCCCCTGCTGGAGCTGCTGCCCCGCGACCCGACCATGGATAAGCGGACGAAGATGGATGGACATTGTGTTAAGTGAGTCCAAAATGTTGCTGCCCATCCCTTTGCCAAGACGGCCAAAGCTGACATAGGGTGATGCAGCAGGAACAAGTGAAGTGTCTCCTCAATGAATATGCAGACATATTTGCTGCCAAAGATGAAGACTGCACACAGACAGGGTTGGTCCAACATACCATTGAGACCGGATCCGACCAAGCCCATTCATCTGCACCACCATCGACTATCTCACGTCAAACAACAGGCAGCAGAGAAGAAGATTCGTGATGGCTGCAGCGAAAGTGATTGAACCTTCTGACAGCCCGTGGGCAGCTCCAGCTGTTTTAGTAAGGAAAAAGGATGGCACCTGGCAGTGCTGTGTGGCTTACCGACATCTAAACGACATTTCCAAGACAGACTCAAACCCTCTTCCTCGCATTGATGAAGCACTTGACTACACATTGTGGGGTCCAGCTGGTTCAGCTCTATTGACATGCGCAGGGGTTAGTGATGAGTGGAGCTGGCCCCCAATGCAAGACCAAAGACCACCTTCACCATTGGGCAAAGGCTGTGGCAGTTTCATGTCATGCCATTTGGACTCTGCAATGCACTGGCTACATTTGAATAGTTGATGGAGAAGGTGCTGGCGGCATTCCCCAGAGTGGTGTACCTCGATGATTCACTGGTGCACGCAAATTAATTTGACAGAGCCCTGTTTAATCTCCGACAGGCCTTCGACGCAATCCATCAAGCAGGACTGCATCTGAACCCTGAAAAATTTTGACTGCTGGCAAGGGAGACAGCGTTTCTGGGCCTTGTGGTCTTTTCTCGCAGTGTAGCCACCAATCCAGCTAAGGTGGCTGCTGTACAAGATTGGCCAACCCCTGCAAACATCAGTGAGCTGAACAACTTTTTGGGCCTGGGTCATACTACCGGCGTTTCATCTGGAATTTTGCTACGATCGCAAGTGCCCTCTACCAGTTTACCCACAAGGACCAACCATTCATCTGGGATGATTCCTGCACTGAGGTCTTCCACAAAAAAAGATAGATACAGTAACAGTAAGTAAATTAAAGTAAGTGTTACACAGCTTTCACTGCCAAAAGTATGTACACTGTAGCTAAACCATCAAATTTAAACCATGTCCGTGTTTCCTTGGCATACTGTACACAAGTATTTGTTTATCTGATATTTATCTAAATCTGAACTGCATTGGTGATCATCAGGGACAATCCGAATACCTGTATCACCAGTGCACAACAAACTGGGATGGATCAAGACACAAGGCTGTCTTACCACTGAACCTCTGAGCGTTCATTATGTCTGCTGTGTTTGAAGTCTTTCCATTCCTGACGATCACCAATGCAGTTCCTATAGAGATAAAAAGTATCAGAAAAACTCGTACTTGCATACACTGTTGTTTTGAGAGTAAAAAACCAGCAGCTGTGGTCACCAGTACTTTCCCGTAATTAATACGGTAGAACATTTTCCACTGTTACAGTAATTTGGTACTGTTTATTTTACAGGTAAGTTCAGTATTTAATTCTGTATTTTTAATTTCTGTATTTAATTCTATATTTTACATTTTTACCATTAAATAGGACAGTTTTTTTATTTATCATTCTGTAATATAAAATGTACAGTGCCTTGCGAAAGTATTCGGCCCCCTTGAACTTTTCAACCTTTTGCCAAATTTTAGGCTTCAAACATAAAGATATGAAACTGTAATTTTTTGTGAAGAATCAACAACAAGTGGGACACAATCATGAAGTGGAATGAAATTTATTGGATATTCCAAACTTTTTTAACAAATAAAAAACTGAAAAATTGGCCGTACAAAATGATTCAGCCCCCTTAATTTAAGACTTTGTAGCGCCACCTTTTGCTGCGATTACAGCTGTAAGTCGCTTGCGGTATGTCTCTATCAGTTTTATCACATAGAGAGACTGACATTTTTGCCCATTCCTCCTTGCAAAACAGCTCGAGCTCTGTTTGGTTGGATGGAAAGCGTTTGTGAACAGCAGTTTTCAGTTCTTTCCACAGATTCTCGATTGGATTCAGGTCTGGACTTTGACTTGACCATTCTAACACCTGGATATGTTTATTTGTGAACCATTCCATTGTAGATTTTAAGGCGACAGCATTTTCTAACTGGCATCCGTGGAGAAGCAAACTTCTGATAGGGTCGGCTGACTGCTTGCCTTTACGTGATTCGTCAATCTGATCTGAAGTAAGTCAGATAGTAGATAACGTATGCCCTCTGGGTGGTGTAGTTTATGTAACGTTCACATCATTATCAATCTCTCAGACACTGTCGCTTTCTTTGTCAGTGGTTGCGTACCGCCTACATGCGAAATGCATCGGTACGCAAGAAAAAGTGCAGGTACGCTTAAGAGTAAAATGTAGAGGTGCCGGTACTGCGTACCGCTGAGTACCGCCCCACTTCAAGCATTGATTTTATATCTTTATGTTTGAAGCCTGCAATGTGGCAAAAGGTCGAAATGTTCAAGGGGGCCGAATACTTTTTCAAGGCACTGTAACATTAATCCAATTTAAGTAGTTTAATGAACCACATATATTTTGTATAATCGGAATCTGACTGAACTGATATCCAACAGTTATAATATTTTATCTCCCACAACCTGCATTCAAAAGAACTGCAATGGTGAACCACTCACAAATTTTTTTATTAAGTTTGAAAAGTAAATATTTTTATTTTTATTTAATAATGTAACATAAAATGTTAAACGCATGAATGCTTAAAGCACAAAATGCATTACATTTTTTTTCTGAAATACATATCATGCAGCAACGCATTCTGGGAAATCTTATTGAATGTTGGCTGTTACATATATTTTACGGCATATTTCCATTATAAACACAGTGCAAGAGTATATTTAACAGTGGAGTAATTTTGTCACGCTTGGGGATAGGAATCAGGCAGTGTCACAAATCCCTTTGTGTGATGTCGATAGTTGAGATAGGAGCGAAGGAGTTGTACTGATGCAATAGCGTTTATTTCTAATACATAGAACAACCAAAACAATACTGCCACGTGGGGCTTCTTCGCGGATAAACGGACAAACACACTGGAACACGTAACAGGGTACATTAATCGACGAGGTGGACATGGAAACATGAGGGTTAAATACTACATAACTAATGACAAATACAATACAGCTGAGAACGAAAACACTGACGTCACTAAATAAGACCTAACTCAAAAACGATACATGAAACAGACACAAAAGGGAGCCAAAACACAACACACGAGGGAGCACAGGAGAAAACACAGGGAAATGTCCAAAACAATAGTCCATACTCAGCCCCTTCCAGGGCTGGATGTTACAGGCAGGGAGCCAGGTTGTAAAAATTGATAACATGTTTATTAGAACTTAAACTATCCCGTAGGAGATACAACCATATTTAAATAAACAAACAGAAACACGCCTAACTTAACAATATACAAAACAATAAAATGGAATGGAGGATTTGTACATTAAGCAAATCTTGAAACTATCAGGAATAATGGATTACCCACACTACCAGGGATATCAGGAACAGGAATTAGGTAGAACCATGATGTGACATTAACAAAATGTTAACAATGACCAGCAACCAAAACACTGGGAGACCAGAACTAAATAGGGGTCTAATGACAAAGACAATGCAGCTGTGAAGAGATCAAACTAAATTGATTGGATAACCAAAACATGTGATACAAAAGAGCAGGAAAACTGAGGACAGGAAAATTGAACATGGGCATAATACTTAAAGGAGAAACTAAAGACCTGGAATGGAGTGAACATACAGAAGGAAAACAAGAAATGGACTAATGCTAAATATAATACAAAGGACAAATAAAATACACTATTAACCAAGGCACAGACAGGGAAGTGTGAGTCCTTACAAATGTATTTTTAACAATAATGAATATTTTTCCAATAATAAATGTTTTAACTGATAAATAAATGTGCTGTGTTTCACTGTTACAGAAACTATATTCAACCTATTTTGAGTTTATGGTCTTTTACCGTCATGGTTTGACAGTTTTTCACGGTGAAATCTACAGACATTTTTTACAGTATACACAAAAGAAACACGGACATGGTTTAAATTTGATGATTAAGCTACAGGGTACATAGTTTTGTCAGTGAAAGCTATGTAACACTTACATTAATTTACTTACTGTTACTGTATCTATCTTTTTCGAGAATTTTTCCTAAAAAGTAAATGTCAACAAATGTAATAGGCATGTGTTTTTTATTGTATGTACTGTAAGTGTTCACATTCTGGCAGATAAGTAATCATGTAGTCAACGCATTACAGTAATCATATTTCAATGGAAAATATGTGTTAACAGAAATACTGTATTAAAACACATTAAATACTGTAGGTGAATACACTTTTTATTTAATTGTAAAGAATTACTCAGTGTAAGGGCGTTTGCAATTTAAATTAACATTCGGTTACATTACCTATGCGTCCTCTGAGGAACAATCCATTACCTATGCGTCCTCTGAGGAACAATTCATTACCTATGCGTCCTCTGAGGAACAATCCATTACCTATGCGTCCTCTGAGGAACAATCCATTACCTATGCGTCCTCTGAGGAACAATCCATTACCTATGCGTCCTCTGAGGAAACCTGCAGAAAATAGTAGTATTATTATTAGGACACCCGCGTTTGTGTATTTCCTTAGAACACAGGTAATTCTTTTAAAATCGATTTTTGGCAAGCTTCTTTTCCAAAATGTGATGGCTCTTTTGTAAAATATTATCTTAAAAACATAATGTCTGTTTAAATACAGTAATAGGCTATAAACATTGGGATCAGATCACGAAACTGGCTGTGTTACTGAGTATACTGTAGCAGTCTAGCGCTCCTTTTACAGAGTGTAGCTGTCTAGCGCCCCATCTGTCTGTAATAGTTCCATATATGATCTAGTAAGTAATCATGTTTTGATCCACTCACCAACGTAGAGTCTGGTAGAGTCTGGTGGCACACGCCCCACAGGAGGCCCCTGCGTTGGCGGCCAGGGAATCAGGACCCCCTGTGAGTGGTAGGGACACAGCAGGCTGGTACGACGGGGCCGCTGGCACCTACTGTGGAGATCGTTGACTCCCAGGGCTGTCTGCAACAGCCAACCCCTTCCTAGGGGTCTCGGCACCCAACGTCACTTCCCCAGGTGTCGTGGCGGTAGTCATCTTCTCCCCGTTGGTTTCAACGGCCGATGTCATCACACCGGTGCTCCAGGGAGTCAGGCAAGCGGCGCTGCTCCATGGGCTCAGGCAGGGGGCACTGTTCCACGGGCTCAGGCAGAGGGCGCTGTTCCACGGCTCAGGCATTGGGCGCTATTCCACAGGCTCAGGTAGGGGGCGCTGCTCGCCAGGCTGCAGAGGTGGTGAAGGCAGTTTGCCAGGCTGCTGAGGCGGTGGAGGCAGCTCCAGCTTGACGTATGACATGGACACCGTGGGTGGTGGGCTGTCACTGTAAACCCACCATGGTGTAGAGGTAGGCACTAGAGGATGGATACCCGATCTGAGCCCGACGGGACTCGACGGGACCCGACGGTACCCGATGGGCCGGGCCGGGTTCGGACAGATACTTAGAAATTATGTTTGGGTTCTGGTCGGGCTTGGTCACATCAGCGCGATAAGGCATTAAACATTTTAAATTTAAATCAGATTGTGTAGGTAGCCAATGGGCCTGTTTCACTTGATGCAAAGGTTCGTTTTTGTGATTAAAATAAATTTAAAATAGGCATTTAAACCTAACATCCGTCTTCCTGTGTGTGGAAATTTGTTTACGTTAAGGTTACTTCGCTCGGGACACTCTGAATTTCATTAAGAAAACTCTTGTGTGAATATTATTTATTTTGTTCTGCTAGCTTGAGCCATTTTTGGTACGCCTATGTTAATTTAATTTCAATTGGCTATATGATTGGGCCTCTTGTGCACACCTGTGTTAACGTGCGCTTGTTGCCCCATGCGCTCATCTGACATTTCCTAATTCCTTTCTACAGTTGCTTAATAAAAGCGGGATTTCCACACAAACAACATAGGCCGCCTATGTGTCATTCATTAGTATGAGAAAAAATAGAGATTTTAACTGTGTCGGGCTCTGGTCGGGCTCGGACATAAATATCTTAATGCTTGTTGGTCTCTGGTCGGGTTTGGTTACTGCTCTGTCGGACGCGGGCTGGGCTCGGACAGAAAAATGGGTCCCAATCTGCCCTCTAGTAGGCACCCACGGTGCCATGCTTGTTCAATGGCAAGGTTGCTGTTTTTTGCTGCATTTCAGGCATGATCACAGGACGTAGCAATTGGCTGGTGTTGTTATCCAACCCCCACTCACCTCCAGCCAACTCTGTTTGCCGGAACCCTACCAGCCTGCCACCCTGCTCCGTGTAACATCTGTCCACCACCAAGCCAAACCGATTCAACCTCAGCACCCAAGCCATCACTTCTTTCTCCCTGGATCATCTCTACACTTCCCATACCGTTCTGTTACCAACCATCAACTAATCCAACTGTACAAATAAACGTCAATAACTTTATTTCCTTAACTGTGTCCATCTCTGTCTCTGGGTTCTCCCCTGTTCCGAGCTCTGATCGTGACAAATAGATAATATCAGAATAATTATTGAAAAACAATCTTCATTAAAATATGGCGATTCAGATGGTGGTACATACAGTGTCTTGCGAAAGTATTCGGCCCCCTTGAACATTTCGACCTTTTGCCACATTTCAGGATTCAAACATAAAGATATAAAACTGAAATTTTTGTAAAGAAGCAACAACAAGTGGGACACAATCATGAAGTGGAACGAAATTTATTGGATATTTCAAACTTTTTTAACAAATAAAAACGGAGAAATTGGGTAAGCAAAATTATTCAGCTCCTTTACTTTCAGTGCAGCAAACTCTCTCCAGAAGATCAGTGAGGATCTCTGAATGATCCAATGTTGACCTAAATGACTAATGATGAAAAATAGAATCCACCTGTGTGTAATCAAGTCTCTGTATAAATGCACCTGCTCTGTGATAGTCTCAGAGGTCCATTGAAAGGACAGAGAGCATCATGAAGAACAAGGAACACACCAGGCAGGTCCGAGATACTGTTGTGGAGAAGTTCAAAGCCGGATTTGGATACAAA